>JAAKBD010000076.1:0-191737 GCA_012656105.1 Phytophthora syringae
CTCATCGACGCCGCCTTTATCTGGACGGAGCAGCACTCGAAGCGCGTCAAGCTCAAGCTCACGCTGCAGCGGGAAGTGGCCAGCCACGCCGTGGTGCAGAACGCGTGCGTCGTCACGTTCGTCATCACCAGCGCCAAGTGTCCGGACTGCACGCAGCAGTACCACAACAACACGTGGAAGGCGCTCGTGCAGATCCGCCAGAAGGCGGAGCACAAGCGCACGTTTCTGCGGCTCGAGCAGGAGATTCTCAAGTTCCAGGCGCACCGCGAGGCCATCGGCATCACCGCCGTGAAGGAAGGGATGGACTTCTACTTCGGCTCCAAGTCGACCGGGGAGAAGTTCATCCACTTTCTGGCCGTGCACGTGCCCATGCGCTCCAAGGCGTCCAGCAAACTCATCAGTGAGAACGTGCACAACGCCACCGCCAATCTGCAGCTCACGTACAGCGTGGAGCTCAGTCCGATCTGCAAGGACGACCTGCTGGTTTTGCCCAGGAAGGTCGCGCAGAGCTGCGGGATATCGCGGAAGTGGCGCTGTGTGCGCGTACCACGTCCATGGTGCACTTGGTGGACCCTGTGTCTGCGCAGAAGGCGGAGCTGGCCACGGACAGGTACTGGAAGCTGCCGTTTCTGCCGCTTGCCACCAGCTCAGATATGGTCGAGTTTATTGTGCTGGATGTGGAGCCGGTGGACAAGCGGGAGCTGCGGAACGCGGCGAGGGATTCCAAGTTTGTGGTGGCGGATGTGGAGGTGGCGCGAGCAAGCGACTTTGGCGTGAATGACACGACGTTCCACGTGCGGACGCATCTTGGCGGCGTCTTGTCCGCGGGTGATTCGGTCAAGGGCTACGATCTCTCGTCCGCCAACTTCGGCTCGAGCCAGACGCGCTCGCTCAAGGAGGAGCTGCCAGATCTCGTGTTGGTGCGGAAGATCTACCCGCGTGAGAACGGCAAGAAACGCAAGGACGGTAAGCTGAAGACGCTTGGTGCTAACCGTCGTGGCAAGGTCAGCAAGGCCGAGACTGCCAAGCTGCAGCATGAGATGGAGGTCTTCACCGAAGAGTTCCTGGAGGAGCAGGAGCAAGCGGCACAGGAAGGTGACGAAGAGGGAGCACATGAAAGCGAAGCAGAGGGTAGGCTTCCTGAGGCCGCTGATGCTTCTGCTAGTGTAGAAGAGCAGACGGCAGCCATGGCTCAGCTCAATTTGCCATAAGCAGCGAGTGAAAGTTAAGGCTAGGAGACGTACGTGGTCATCAGTAGCTTTGTATAGCACAACGCTGTCCTCTGTAAGTTTTCTTACCATCCGTACTTTGCGTACGTCTCCCTCTTGGTTTTCAGCGCTGCGCTGCGCTGGTCCAGCAGTTGAAAGTCACGTGCCTTGGCGTCGAAAGCGAGTTGATTCAGCTGATGTTTCTGTCTCTGCAGTCGACTGGGCTTGACCGACGCCACCTTGGTGCCAGCCTGGGCGTTCCAGAAAGTGGCCTTCACCTTCACGTCCTGGTCACCAGCGCCAGCCTCTAGTCAAGGGGTCCACCGGCCGTTGCCAGGCATTCGCCGCCGGGCCCTGCACCTCGGCGATCTGTCCAGCCACCGTCTCAAAATGTCCCTGCTGCAGTGCCCTCTCAATGTCCCGTTCGCGAGTCCGTCTCCGCTTCGAACTGCCTCCAGACACCTCGTCCTCTCCTTGTGCAACGTAAAGATGCTCCGAGGCAGCATAACTGGTCTGAAACTGTTGGTGGTGGTAGTACTGTTGCCAGGCTGCAGCATTGGCAGCTTCTTGCCCTGTTTGCGTCTCAGTAGCGGCCTCCTGTGGCTGTTGCTCCTCCTGCTCTGCTCTCTCAACAGTAGGAACTTCAGCAGCTTCTGTAGTTGGCAGCTGGTGCTTGGGCGGCGGCAGGAACGACAGCACGGAATCTTCTTGCGCTGCTCTCGGCCGCTTACTGGCCGCTTTCTTGGCGCGTTTGTTGGCCAGCAGCTCGTGGTCCTCGTCGCTGCCGTCCGAGATGGCGCCACTTCCTGGGCCCATCTCCAGTAGCCGCTGGATCTCTGGGGGCAGGTACAAGGTCGTTTTCGTCTTCTTCTTCTTGATTTCCTTGTGCTTGGACTTGGACGACGCGTCTGCGGCTGCAGGAGGAGCCTTCGACGCCGCGTTTTCGGTACATTGTGAAGCAGAAGGTGGAGAAGCAGTTGGGGCAGGAGATGCGGAGGACACGGACACGCTGGACGCAGCCTCGTCCTCCGAGGAGCTCGCGTAGTCGACCAGCAGAGACATCTCTTTTTTTAGAAACGGGCCGTTTCTAATGCCTGATCCATCGAAATGGGCGCCGACTTTTATGCAGGGTTCTGGAAAACGAAAAATATAATATAATGTCGTTGTAAACAAATAACCCCAAATCCATGTTTTGTGAGCTGGGTGGGTGGGTGGATAAATGGTTTAATCCCGACCCATTTATCCCCACTCCAAAACCCTGCTTTTACGTTAGCACCGCGCTCTTCGGGTGCAAGTCCTGTTCGTTCCTGCACGTGAGCAAGCCATACCAGAACACCGTACGACCCGTTGTGACGTCCCTAGCTTATGGACAGGGCTTCGTGGAGGAGTTTGCAATTCAGGGCACGCGCGATGAAGCCAATTTCCTGACGATTGTGGCGTCGCTGGACTTCTACGAGAGCGTAGGCGTGAGTCGGGTGTATGCGCACACAAGTCACTGATCGACTGGGCCGGCAGCTACTTGGCCGCGACGTGGGAGACGAACGAGCTGCTTCCGGCGTGGCAGCGCGCCCCGTTCGTATGTAACGTGCGTATTCCCGTGGAGTGGCCAACGACGTCCGAGGGCACGCCCATGTCCCACGACGAGGCGATGCCGCTGTGCGACGCCATCATGGACTTCCTGGACGACCGGTATCGGATCGTGGTGCGCGTGGTGCCTTTCCAGAACCAACTCTACGTGCGCATCAGCGCGCAGATGTACAACGAGCGGAAGGACTACGAGCAGCTGGGCCAAGCGATGGTGGAGCTCACGAACACGCCGACTCTAGGCGACTACCTCGCGCGGATGCGAATCTAATGAGCCAGCTAAGCGTATAATATATTCACATGATGCTGACGTTGCTTCTCCTAGTCATTCCACTTCTACCACGACGTGAGTTTCGCTCTTATGGATGCCAGTCCAAGACGGATCGACGTGCGCAACCCGGTACTGTACTGTACGCTCTGCTGTTTCTTGTGGTGGATCCAGGATTCGCTGCAAAACCTTCACTGACATTGTGTGGAAATGACTGCAGATGACGAACGAGATGATCTGCTTACTTGCCATTGTACGGCAGTGCCAAGTGCCGCTGGTCACGCAGGACTAGTAAAAGACGTGGAAGGAGGTGTCCGCCAGCTCGTCGTGCTCAAGCTGCAGCACTTGACACGAGAGCACACGGAAAAGTTGGCTCTGTCCACCAGACAACACTCTCGCCGAGTCTTCCGCGGACTAGAAGTACTGGGCATTGGCAAAGTGGCACGAGCAACCAGAATGCAGCTGCTCGACTGTCCTCAGAGCAAGCAGCCCGACTGAGACTAGTGCCCAAGCAGCAAGAACCAGCTCGGCTGCCGCTGTGAGTTTTCAGCTTTTGGTGTTTGTGGCGGCGAGAGCAACTTGTGGCTACAAAATTCCGGTGGTGCGGCACGTACATCACCATAAACAGTGTTCCGGTGGTGCAACACGCAAATGGCGTCCGCCTTCCTTTTGAGTTTTGAGCTCCGCCTTTTCCATCCGAGCTCTCATCAACACGCCGAGCCCTGCACAAGCCAACAGCAACCGACACCAAGATGATCAAGATGACGAAGATGACGAAGATGACACCCGACAGCAGATGGAGAGCACTGTAGTGGGTTTAGCCGAAAACACACTGCAAGGGAAGCTGACGCTTCCAGGCAAACTCAATGTCTATTGTGAGTCTCAGTGGGTAAATTCCTAATGAATCCTACGCTGCTGGGCACGACCTCCCAGGCACGGCCTAGCAGTGGTCTTAACGGCTAGGCCCAATGGGCCTAGCACTGGTCTCCTAACGGCCGGTCTGTTGGCCTAGGACTGGTTCTCTAGCGGCCGTACGTTGGCCTAGCACTGGTTCTCCAACTGCTCGGCACGGTCCGTTGTCCTTGCAGTTGCTTCATTGTTACCAGCTTGGCATCACAGTCCGTTGTGTTGCCCAGTGAGTGGGTGTTGGCTTTTCATGGAACCCCCACTACACTGCCCACCCCAAAGTCTTCACCACTCATACATGTTGTTCTCGCACAGCCTGTTGTGCGTGTGGTGGCCGCTCCTTTGGCCTTGGCTTCGGTCTGGCTTGTGAGGCAATATGCTTTGAAAACTTTGCATCGTTCCACTTTGCCGCAAACTGGGTCAGCAAGAAGAGTATGTCCTTGCTGAGTTGTGCTGTCTGTTCCCAGGAGTCTTCAATCGCCTCCAAACCTTTCCAGCTGACCAGCACCTCATAGTCGTTCTTTGCTTTGCTCCACCTGGCCTTCTGTAACTCTTTAACCGAAAGAACCAAGCCTTGTGCAGCAATGTGGTCTCGTAGTTCTGCTGTGACTTCTAGTGATTGGTCCGAATAGAACTTCAACCTCGAGGAGTGCACATCCGTCTCCTCCCCGTCAGTAAATGACGAACAGCAAAAGAGTGTGCGTCAGCACGCACCACTTGGTATGGTCCTACCCAAGTGACGAGAAGATTGTTGTAGTGTTTTTGGTCAACACGCGACCGTAACACGTAGTTTCCAATGTCAAAGTTAGGTCGACGCGCGTAGCGCTGTTTCTTTGGTTGCGCGCGGTCTGCAATCATCGGCTTGTGAAGGCCACGAATACTGCTTCGAAGTTGCTCTAACCAAGATGCAATAGCCTCAGGTTGCTGCGGTATCTCTATAAGCTTCTTTTGTCGTGAGTCCAAACACAGTTGCAATGGCAGGGAATCGGCAATCCACAGAATAATTCCACTGGGGCCTTGTTCCCGAGCGACGGAACTGGTGTGGTTCAGACTAGACTGCAGTAGTGGCACAAAATGTCCAATCGTGCGTATCTACCTTGTACTCAAGACAGAGAGCACGTAAGACTTGCAGAATATCCCGGTTCGCCCTCTCCACGCTTCCGTTTATCCAGGGGAGTACGCTACCGTGAAGTCGTGGCGTGACTTCATGCGTCGACAAAGTTCCTTCATCACATAATTCTTAAAATGTGATCCTTGGTCGCTGATCCAGAGATGTGGCAAGCCATAGCGACTGTGCCAAGCTAACATCGCGTCTACCACAACTGTGCTGGTAGGAGTAGCGCAAGGGGTCAGCTCGGAAAAGTGTGTCGCTTCGTCTTTCAACACCAGGAGATATTGATCCCCTTCAAAGCTATCTCCAAGCGAGAGAAAATCAAAATGCAACGCACCATTCCGCTCATTGGTACGATAGGTCGGTCCCCAGGTACGCTGAATGACCTTGGCTCCCTTTACGTGCTTACACATCAGACACGCAGCGAGAAAACGTTCAACGCGGGCTCGGAGATGTTGCACCTCAAAGTGACGTTGAAGGCCTTCAATCATAGCTTCGCGGCCTCGATGTGCCTGGGATCCACAATGTGATATTACCAACAGTCTCTGAATCAATGACTCCAATTTGCTAGGTATCCACAACTTGTCGTGGATGAACCACCCATTTTGGTCATCCCCAATCGCACCCGAGGTCGGTCTGATGTGTACTGCTTCTGAGCAGCAGCAACAGCAGTAAGTGTCGGCCATTCAAAGTCAGCATCATCCAAAGGTCTCAAATGTCGTGGCGCAGGTCGCAAAGTTTGTTCCTCTTCCGTGGCCGAGGCGACAACCTGATTCTGCTGTCGTCTATGTCTTTTCGACCGCGAGTGTGGCTGTCTTTGTTCTTTACGACCTCGTTTCCTCAACTGCATCGCGTTAAGGTGCACAACAGGGTCGTGGTTCCCCGCCCATCTGGATACCATGTCGGCCCATACATTCGATTCACCGTCGATGTGCTCAATGTCATATCGATATTCCATGAGCTTAGTCGACCACCTCAAGAGCTTGCCCCGGATGTGCTTCTTCACCTCCTTGCCAGGCGCAAAAACGTACACCAGGTTACGATGGTCGCAATACATTCGAAAGCCACCCGGTCTCAACAGCAGATAGCTCAGCTTATCACAAGCACACACTATCGGGTAAGCTTCCTTTTCAATAATGCTCCAATTGCACTGCGAGCCAGTAAAGCTGCCGCTCAAGCAAATGAGTAATTCATGTTGCTGCTGATGAACCTCTTTCTTAGGCTGCCAATCCACAACCTGTGTCACCAGAACGGACCACCCCAAATCACTTGCATCGGTCAGCAAACACAAGACAGATCCTTCCTTTGGGAATGCGAGAGTCATACTTGTCGACAGTAACGTCTTCATTTCATCATACGCAGCTCTCTCGGTCCCGCTCAAATCGATTGCAATTCCAGATGCAACACGCTTCGTCCGCCTCGTTGCATGCGATAGTGCGACATCCAACGCGTCTTGCAGAGGACGAGCTACCCTTGCGTAGTCGATCAACGAATTTCGCATCCAATTCGTGGCGCACAGGAATTGCTGAAGTTCACCTGCTGTCTTTGGATATGGGAGCTCCTGTAGTGCTCGGATCCTTGTTGGATCATGGTGAACACCACCACCGTTAATCAGCTTCCCACACCAACGCACTTCGCGCTCGAAAGACTCGATTTCTTTGGGCTGATCTTGAAACCAAAAAAATCTAACAGTTCAAACAATCTCTCGAGCTTGACCAAGTAAGTCGTCACACTCTGGGCGAACAACAACAAATCGTCAATCCACACCAGTAGATGCTTGTGCAACAACTCCTCGAGGCACTTCTGGATCGTCGACTGGAAAAATAGGGCAGCGTCGGTACAGCCTTGCGGTACTCGTCGAGGCGTGTACACCTTTCGGTGCGTCATGTATGATAGCCATTCCTGGCATTCCTCGGCTAGTGCAATTTGCCAATAGCCCTTCAAGAAGTCAAAGAGACCAAACACCTGAGCCCCTTTTACATCTTCAAGATCGACATGCAAGTCTGGCATTACTCCCACAGTTGCCTCGACGAAAGCGTTCAGCGGTTTGTAGTCCGACGTCTGCCGAAACCCACCACCACTCTTGCGCACAGGTAGTACTGGGCACGCCCAGCGACTCTCGGTGTTTTCATACATCCACCCCAGTCTTACCAGCTCGTCATTGAAATCGTCTAGAAACTTGCGCACTTCTGGTGGGTATCGCCGCGCCTTGCACCTATATGGCTTCGCACCATCCTTCAGTCGGACTTTCATCGGAGGTACACGCGCAGGCGGGTCGTCACCTAGTTTGAGGCGCCAAATATCAAAGCGAGTTGCGATCCGTCGAAGTTCTGCAGCGAGCTCCTTCGGAAATCTTTTCTGTATGGCGATCCCGACTAGTTTTTCCACGGCAGCACTGAGCTCCTCACTTAGCACAGCACTGCTTCCAACTTGCGGTTCATCCGCGTCATTGAACTCATCGTCCTGCTCGTTCTGCATGGCGTTAGCCACGAACAAATCCAACTGCCTTTGCACATCAATACCTAGCATCGTTAACACGTCGTTGCCAAGCAGAAACTCGTCCGTGTCTCCAGGAATAATCAAACATTCCACTGGTTTAGCGATCCGAACACTTCCAGCGACAGTCCGTAGTCTTAAATGTACTTGCACAGTCATATTCACCTCGATCAGCTTGCCATCGGCACCCTTGCACGTGAGCGGCTCCTCCAGCTTCACTGCTCGTACCTCACGACACGCCTCCACAAAAACTCTCATAGACGATCATGCTCATGCCAGACCTGTCGGCCCCATTGTCCGCACAGAAAGCCACAGAGAAAGCGTCTTCCAGTACTATTGAGCGGGTGTGCACAGGCAGGCATTCACCTAACCGTCATAAGTTGGTCTTCTTCGAGGCTGCTCCTCCTTTCTTACCGAACTGCGCAGTAAGGCGTTCGCGATCCTCTTTCGTAGCAGTTGGGCAGTCATTCAAGTAGTGCTCACCATTGCAATGGAAACACCCAGTCTTGGGGACCCCTTTTTGCGGGCGCCATCCTCCGTCTTGATCGGCCTTTCGAATGTCCGAGTCCCAGGTTTCTTAAAACGCTTGTCGGGTGTCTGTTGCAACGGGGCAGCGCGTCTTTTGTTGTGGAACTGGTTTGGTGCAGCGTGGGCCTTTTCATGTCGTGCTGGTTGTCTAGTCCTCGACAAAGCACGGTCTTCAATTGCTTTCTCCAACGCCTGCTGGTTAATCGGTTTCGACAGCTTCAACACACTGGTCTGCGCTTCGGGAAAACGGTAGTCGATCTCGTTCTTCACCTTCTGCTTCAGTATGGTTGGCAAGGAGTTAACCGAAAGCTTACACTTCTTCTTAGTTCCTTTGTCTCCTTCGAAGAAACTAGAGAGT
This sequence comes from Phytophthora syringae, assembly GCA_012656105.1. Lineage (NCBI taxonomy): Eukaryota > Oomycota > Peronosporomycetes > Peronosporales > Peronosporaceae > Phytophthora > Phytophthora syringae. The sequence continues at coordinate 8,460 of JAAKBD010000076.1, forward strand.
CCGTACTTCTTGGTCACTTTGTTGCACAACATGAAGTAGTCGGTAACGCGAGACTGAATATCATCGTTCTTCATGTTCATTTTCAGCTCCTTCAGGAAAAGATCGTTCACAGGTGGTAGCGCTTGATTCTGATAGCTGTCAGTGATGGCGTGAATCTGCTCCAGCAGAAACTCATCCGTCAGGTCGCTCTTGGAGACGCCCCAAGTCGCCTCACACAGCGTCGTCAGCAAGTCACTATCAAACGAGTTTTTCACACTCTTCAGTACAGCGTTCAGGTCTTCATTACACGCCTTGCAACGTTCTTTTGTCGCCTCCACATACTCCTCGCGGAGCTTCAGCCATTCGACCAAGGCTTCACGTGATGTGGATTTCACCATCGGCGGCGAAATCACTGCAAATATCGGCTGCGGTATACGCGGGACGTTGTCGGAGCTTGAAGCAGTCAAATCACTGTCGGAACTCGCCCCAATCGGAACCTTTGTCGTCGGAGTTCTTCCCGGTCCGCTAGAGCCGTCGGCAGCCTGGCTGCGGTTGGTATTGTCGTCGCTTGACCCGAACACCATGTTGTTTTTCTTCAGTCAGTTGTAGTCGCAAAACCTCGCAACTAAAGAATTCTTTGTAGTGGGCTTAGCCGAAAACACACTGCAAGGGAAGCTGACGCTTCCAGGCAAACTCAATGTCTATTGTGAGTCTCAGTGAGTAAATTCCCTAATGAATCCTACGCTGCTGGGCACGGCCTCCCAGGCACGGCCTAGCAGTGGTCTTAACGGCTAGGCCCAATGGGCCTAGCACTGGTCTCCTAACGGCCGGTCTGTTGGCCTAGGACTGGTTCTCTAGCGGCCGTACGTTGGCCTAGCACTGGTTCTCCAACTGCTCGGCACGGTCCGTTGTCCTTGCAGTTGCTTCATTGTTACCAGCTTGACATCACAGTCCGTTGTGTTGCCCAGTGAGTGGGTGTTGGCTTTTCATGGAACCCCCACTACAAGCACACACGCTGGCCAAGCTGGCCGTGGAGCAGAAGAGACGCGAACGAGGTGTTGAAGGCGCGGCTGGCCAAGTTCACCAAGAAGGAGGAGGAGGGGGCAAAAAGGAAGAGGTGGACAAGGCTGTGAGCAAGGACGAGAGCTCCACAGCGGTGGTGCGGGTGTCGACGCGCAAGGCGACGCCGTCCCAGCCGACGATGCAGCCTAAGAACAAGCTGTCCAGTCGAAATAGAAAGTTGACGACGGTTGGCTGTTGCTCGGCATTCGAAGCTAGCCTCGATGTGTATGTGTAGATGCGTATCTCGTAGACAAACGTAGGAGTCTTTATTGATTTATGAATTGATTTACTTGTACGAGCTCTTCGTGTTCACAACCTTTATTCAGTGCATCTCCAGGTCAACCCAAAGCGCTCAAATGACAGCCAACGAGAGGCCAACGTACTTGTAGGGGTGCTTGGCTGTGGTCATGTCGCCACGTTGGCCATGCCAAAACCGAAACTCCCGACGTACGCGTGGCCGGCTGGGCCACCACCAAGTCGTTGGCACGGAAGGAGGTGACGTCTCTCACGTCTGCGAACACTTGGGTGTTGCTGGTTTTCTCATCGTGCTCGAGCGCTCGGCGTTTGTTGACCGTCCGGGTGCCAGCCCAAGCCGGAGAGCAAACCTTCCGGGTCTTGGGAGACCGGTACACCAGCTCCGAGATGCGAGTGGGCACTCCAACACTCGTTTGCTGTGCACAAAGTACAGCGGCGCGAAAGCGAGGACACTCGCCGTAAACGATATTGTCCACCAGCGAGCATTGGGGTCTTGCGGCCAGAGCTTCCACGGCAGCCAATAGCCCGCGAAGCGCAGCGGCAGGAACAGCACGCGGGGGTTGGGGAACGCACGTGAGAACAGATTCGCCTGCTCGGTCTTCACCGGTGGCGCTTGGTCTTCAGGCGCTCGACATGGAAACGTGAAAGATTTTGTGCAGGGAAGATGGTCGGAGGGTGGCTTGCTTGTTCAAACAGGTCTAACGTTACTTGTACTTCTGGATGAGAAGACTTGACTACGAGTGCTGGAGTTCCAATCTCGACTGTCCAGTGACGCCGTGGAGCCCGTCGAAAATGCTCTGGACAGGACACTCTTGCTGCGTTTTGACAGCTTGGGCTGTTGGATGGCAATGGGCTCTTCCGACATGCGTAAGCAACGGCGACAGACGTCTTGCTGCCGGTGCGTGACCTCGCGTGTAAGTGGCGAGTAACTGCCGAGTCGCTTGGAGACGCTGCAGCGTCTGCAAATGACGTTCTGACACACCGAGCAGCACTTGTCCACTGTGAAGCAGCCACCCACCCACCGTCTACAAAGACTACAGCAGCTCGGGTCCGCTCCGCTGTCCACGCTTTGGCTCTGCTGGTTCAGCCACGCGAACTTCTTCATGTGCGAGTACTTTCGGATACGAGAGATGGCGAGCGTGGCTGCGACGCACGAGGACGTCTGGATGACTGGGTGTGTGCAGCCATTGAGCTGCCAGAAGGCCCGAACGTGAACCTCGACCGTGTTTCGACTCTTCTGGCGGTAGACATGATACAGCGACACATTGCCGCGAACGAGGTCGCGCTCGTCGATCAAGTGGGTGTCCGGGACGACCACTGAGTGGATGATGTGGAACCCCACGCGCTCGCCACCGACGTTCGCGGTGGTGCCCGTAGACTCGACGTATGTGAAGTCCCACGGTCGAGTGAATGGGCGGACGATACTCGGGCCAGCGTTCACGGCCCACTTGAGTGTCAAGCTTCGCCACGGATCTTGAGGAGTTGGGGAGACGATGTTGGCTAGGACGCAACAGTCGACGAGGTTGTCTCCGATGCAGGAGCTCTTGAGCATCGTGTCTTCTGCACTTGGACTCACCACCCCGTACATGACGTCGTCCAGCGTTCCGGGGATGGTTCCGATGCACAGAAGAGCTTGGATATGGCCGAGAGACGGTGGGTCGTGGCTCGACACACTGCCGTTCTCATTGATCATGGCGATGTTTTCACTACTGGCGTCGACTGCACAGTCGCGATATACTGACAACCCCGCTCGCTGCTTGACGCGCTTCCAGGCGTGGCGAGAGTCTTGGTGCACGTCGCCATGACAGTCTTTCACGAAGCAGTCGTAGTCGTGCAGTGCGGCTGCGGTGAGTGTGTTGGTAAAGCGCCGGAGTAGATTGCTCTCGTCTGCGTCGAGTGTCCTGGTCGGGTACGGCTGGTGGGGCAGCGGGTACATGTTCGGTGAAGGAGGAGGACTGCAGTGAAACTTGTGCTCTCCGATGACAAAGGAGAAGTGAAGTCAATGGGGGCTCGTTGTTGCTGATGTTGGGCGTGTATTGAAGCCTCGGGATGCGCATTTGATTTGTGTGGAGCAATAGCAAAGGTATCGAGCATCAACATGGCAGCTAATGTAGGTGGGAAGCGAATCAGAAGCGGATGTTAGTGCACCATGTCGTCTAGCGACATCAAGAGCTGCACATCTCTCAGGCGACAAACTGCAAGAACTGTCCACGCGGATCATCCGGCGTCGATGGACCGAGTCAGGCAGATTTGAACCCGCGCGGTCCTTGACGAAAGCGCTGAAGCAAAGCCTGCTACTACCTGCTTGTTAAATGCAGCCACAACATGGCGTTTAACATATCTTGCAGCGAAGTTTCAAGTGAATGGAGCTCACGCCCGAGACGCCACAGATCTCCGCTTGGAATCCGCTAGCTAGTGGAAACCTCGCATCGAGATCCGACCTTACTTGTGGGCACCGTCACGCCACGCGAGCAAAGGTCAACTTCAGAATCAGCGGACTGACTCGCTTAGCGGGTACCACTGGAGCATTGTCGAGGACACTCGCAATCAACCGCCGTGTTCGGTGCCAAGTACTGCGGATGCTGGCTCGCCTGAAATCAGGAGCGATCACGGGAGCTTCGGACCGTAAGATTTGGCTGAGGGGTGGTCGTCGTCGTTATCGCTTTGCCAGCTACCGCAGCCATTTATCAACTTGAAGGCATCGGCGACCATGACGAAGTTCCCGCTCGAACACCCTCCGTTCCCACCACTCCACCTCATCGACTCGGACAAGGAGGCGCTGCTCAATATCGCCGACATCTTCGTGACCGAGACGATGGAGGACTACGAGAGGCACCTGTACGAAGACAACGGCATTGTGGATTCCAGGCAGTGGGCGCGCGTCAAGCAGTTTGAAGACGTCGTCGTGTATCAAGACCGACAAGCGCTGAAGGAGCGACGACTGTCGCGCGTGAAACTCGCGCGAGACCGCAACGACAAGACCCACGAAATCCTCAAACTGCTCTGGTCCGGAACGATGCTGGGCCGCCTGGACGACATCATGTACGCGGCCGTGAACCGCACGGCCGAAGAGGCCAAAGTCAAGGCGGCGTACGTCGAGAGCAACGTCGTCGACTTTGCCGTGCTCGACACGCTCTTGGGTCCGTCAGCAGACGACCCGTTCCGTGGTGTGCAGGTCAAGTGGGCGGTGAACGCCGGTCCCGCCATGATGCGGTCGGTGGTGCGTTATCGCGACTTCGTCTACCTCGAGTCGACGGGGATGACCACGCTCTCCACCGGTGAACGCGTTGGGTTCCAGCTGCTGCACACCATTTCGATCCCTGGAGCCCCAGAGCTGCACGAGCACAAGCTCGTTCGTGGCAACATGACGCTGTACCATTTGTTCCGCCAGAAGAGTGATAGCGTCGTCGAGACGTACGTCAAGGCGTTCATCGACCTCATGGGCGACATGCCGCTCCGAGTGGCGACGACATTGTCGACCACCAGCGTGGTGGCCGTGTGGAAGCTGGCGGAGTACGCGCTCATGAAGAAGCTCAACTGGAAGCTCTCGCAACGGAGAGCGATCATGCCGCACGACCGACAGGAGCATTGCAGTCGATGCAGAAAGCCCATGCGCGGCATGGCGCGAAGGCGGCGGTGCAAGATCTGTGCTCTGCAGTGCTGCGCGCGCTGCTGCGCCCAAGAAAATGTTTTTCATGTCATCGCATGGCCGCGGCGTGTTGCAGAAGGCCGCCGACGTGTGCACTTGCTGTCTGCAAGAGGCGACCAATATCGACGGCACGGACGTGGCGCTGGCCGAGATGTCCAAGACCAGCGCGGGGCACAAGGGGTACGCGTACTGGTCCGCGCCCTCGCCGACGTCGTCCTCGTCCTCCATCATGCTGTAAGTAGGATACAATGTACATGTTGCTGTGGTTGCAGTCGTTGCAGCCACACGTTCGGATGGTAATAAGAGTTTTGCTTGCTAATAATGAGGTTGGCTCACGGCATCGTGGACTTGACCACCGTGAACTTGAGGCGCCAGATGGCACCGCAGCGGTCAGGCAGACATGACTCCCGGCACCTTTACCGGCCAGAAACTCACAACTCCATTGACGCCGGAAAGAGCTCCGTTTGATAAACTGGCCGTGGTTTGCAGTGGATTTTATGTGTAGTTTGTAGACTGGCCGATGTGAACCCAAGCGTATCGACACCTTCGAAGCAGTCAACCGTGCAGTGCACCCACGCACTAGCGGTGGGGAGGAGCTGGAAGGCGTGAGCAATAGTTCGGATGTTAATTGGAAACCTTCAGATACCTGTCTCCACGCAAATAATACGAAGTGTAAACTAGCATGACTTTAAACGGGTTATCGTTATACACATTCAAAACTGTATGTTGAAGCCAGCCATATAATAAAGCACTATATAGAACAGAAGCAGTTATTACGGGGCTGAATCAGCTCGATTATCAGTGAAGAGAATTGTGACGTGATAATCGATCTGACGCAAGTGTCAGCACTTGAAAGGATAAGTGATCACCAAGGTCAACGCCCGTGCCATTCTCACATTGGCCTTCAACTGCTCCGACGTCGGAATTCAAGTTTGAAGCAATGAAGTTCCCACTCGCACACGCACCGTTCGCACCGCTGAGTCTGTGTGCCGGCGACAAGAAGGCGGTGGTGGAGCTGGCCGACCTGTTCGTGGAGCAGACACTCGGCGACTACGAGACCCACCTGGACGTCCAGCACGGCGTCGTGGACGAGGTCCGATGGAAACCGGTCAAGCGGTTCGAGGACGTCGTGGTGTATCAGGATCGAGAGGCCCTGCGTCACCGCCGTCTCACACGCACCGACACCGGCTCCGGTTCGGGTTACGAACGGCGCGATACCCCAAGGACATGCAGAAGCTGCTCTGGTTCGGCACCTTGCAGGGCACACTGGACGACATCATGTACGGGGTGGTGAACCCCACAGCCGAGCAGGCCAAAGTCAAAGCTGCCTATTGTGGCAACAACGTCCTGGACTTTGCGGTGCTGGACACCATCCTCCACCCGACGGTGGAAGACCCTTTTCAAGGACTCCAGATTAAGTGGGCGGTGAACGGGGACCGTCCGTGATGCGTTCCGTGGTGCGTTGCAGAGACTTTGTGTATCTCGAGTCCACGGGCATATCGACGAGCTCTACCGGTGAACGCGTCGGGTACCACATCCTGCACTCGGTTTCCGTGCCGGGTGTGCCGGAGCTCAACGAGCACAAGATCATCCGAGGCAACATGACGCTCTATCACTTGTACCGACAGAAGAGCGACGGCGTCGTTGAGACGTACGTCAAGGCCTTCATCGATGTGATGGGGGACATGCCCTCCAGTATCGCCACCAAGGTGTCCGCCAAGGGGTCGTGTCGGTCTGGAAACTCGGTGACTATGCCGAGATGAAGAAGCTGTTGTGGCTACTCACGCAACAGAAGACGGCGCCGTCGCACCAGGAGAGCAGCTCGAAATGCTGCCGCGTGTGCCACAAGGACGTCAGCGGCGCGCTGTCACGTCGGCAAGCCTGCTGTCTGTGCTCGGTGTGCGTCTGCTCCCGGTGCAGCGTACCGAAAAAGCTGCATCACATGTCGCCGCTTAACCGCTCGGTGATGCAGGCCTCGGTGGTGGTCTGCACGCCTTGCATGCGGACAGTGCTGAATACGAGTTGCTTGGAGGTGGCGCAAGCCGAGGTGGCCCGGGACAGTCGGCACCGCATCGACTTCCACGACGGCAGTTCGATCAAAGACACATCGTCGCCGTCGTCCGCCAGCTCGTACGCTTGGTGATACATCAAACGGGGTCGGAGTCGTAGAAAACCTAGAAACAAGTCGTGAGTGTATTGAAAACATGTACAGCTGACGGTAGCTATAATGAATGAATGAAAACCGTAGAGCACAAACAAGTGATACCATGAGACTCTCATTGAGAGAGACGGTGAGATCAACTGTGCGTCAGCGTGGTACCCTATATATCTGATGGTTTGTTGCCACGTTTTTTTTTTTTGGGGGTGCTCGATTAATGGTTTTGAGCATTAGATCGAGCGATTGAATAGCCATGACTATCAACCACATTCTGTCCCAGTAACAAGTAGCTACTGTGGATGTTGTCACCCTCGTCGAAGTCGAAACGCTGTCCATTTCGTCGCCCGATACCTCGTTTCGAGGACAACAGTAGACGTGTCGTTCTCAGACGAGCTAACTGCTCATGGCTTGCTTGTTATTTATCGGTCACATTACTACTGTTGATGAAATTGTACATTGCTGTCGTGGTGGAGACGCCTAATGAAAAATGGCTCGCTTCAACTTATGGCGGTTGTAGTTTGCTTACAGACAACGACGGATTTATTCGACAGACACAAAAATCCGACTTTTGACCTTAGACCTCTCCATAAAAAAATATAAATTATCCAATCATCTTGCATTCCGTACCTTTTCTTGTCATTCCCATGGTTTTATGGATGATTTATACTTTTATTGGCCGATTTTATCCAATCATATCGGATGTCGGATTATTTTGTCGGGTGCGGTCAGTGCTGCTCCAATACTATGGAGGATGGCATTCAGTGGTGTCGGATATTTCCGTCGTTGTCTGTACTACTTCTCTGTCTGGCGAATTATGCGAATATCGCCTCCAGCTCAACTATTTTGTCAGTTTTTGTAGTTGTCGGTCACAGAGCAGCTTCAAAAAAGAGCAGATCAAGTCGAATTTCCATGTATTTTTGGCTGCCCGTTCCCCACTCAGAGCATCCCCACCGGTGCAGCTAAAGCTATCCTAAATTTGGCATGTAAATCACGTGTTTTTTTGGCTTTGGCATCCATCCGCTATACTTTTTACACCGGTACAGCTATTCCCAAGGCGGTTAATGGTACTGGATCGGCTAGAGGAAGGAGATGCAGTCTGCTGATTTACTCGTTTGCATGAACGGTCGCTACCTGGAGGCACCCCGCGAAATCCAGTAGGATGTCATATTTGACTTCTGCAGCTGCACTTTGACCCGTACGAGTGCCTGGCTAGCTTCTATATATAAAGCTTGGCCTCACTTGGGTTAATTGCTCGGCGCACGTTGACTTGAATTTACCTTACTTAATCTATGAGCTCTATTTGGCAAAAGCTATTTTGAGTGCCAAATTTGGCAGCCGGAATAGCACTGGAGGGGATGATGCTATATTTGTTTGGCATTTGGCAGTACCGGTGCGGGTGTCAAAAGCTAAATTTTTGCCAGATTTGGTATTTGGCAGCTGGATAGCAGCACCGGTGGGGATGCTCTCAGTGCGTAAATAACAGCGCAAGAATCTTCTGATTTTTAGTGCGTCAAACCCTCTTTTTCGTAATTCTGCTTTGAGGAAGCGATATTATATCAAAAAATTACTTCGGCATCGTCAGCGATTTGTGCACCTACCTAGCACTTGCTGTGTCTAAACAACGTACCTACATGCTGTCGAATTGCCGTTTAATAAACGAGGTTTTACTCGATGTTACGCTAGCTGATATGAGTTACAACCTACCCCTTCTTTTTATCCAATCACGAGATGGTAAAAATAAAGGCTACATTTTAAGCTGCGTTTTACTTCTGATCTAAAATTTGCTGTGTTAAAGCGCTTACTCCTGCTCGACACGTCTGCTCAGGGAGACTGAGGGCTGTCACTGTGGCCCCATTGCGGTAAGCAGCTTTGCCAACACGTGGAAGCATGAAATCGTTCCCACCCTCGTGTTCGATAATGCGTTCCATGACTTTTGCAAAGTCAGGAAGCATTTATCCAATGTAGTATGCTTTATCTCTCTGTATGATGTCTGCACTGCTGCTATCAACTTGATCACATCATTGGTCGGGTTCTTATACTGTAGCGACTGTATGGCATTGAAAAACCCCAAGTCAAGCACGTTACAGTCAGGGAGCGAGGCGGTTGGCATTCCATTTGAATATTCCAACCGCCTTCTCTTCCAGCTGCAACTACCTCGCCGTGGTCTTCATCGACATGCGGGCCGGCATTGTCTTGCTGCACACGAATGGGAATATTCTTTCGTCCTGCATGCAATAACACGTTACAGTCAGTTATCAAAGATTAAAATTAATAAACCCACTTGAAGTTGAAGTTCAACTTTCCTGGCCATTGCCTGCGAATGGCTGGAAATACCTTATTCTTGAGCAGGTCAACGTACACCCGTCGAGTCATGCTAATATTCTTGGTAATCGGTGAGCCGGCCAGTCGGTTGACCGAGCTGCGCTGCGCCAAGGTATGCTAGACGATTGGCCAAATACCAATTTTTCCATCGAAGTACCGTTTGCGACGAAAGTCGTACCGCGGGCGTGCGACTGCAGCTAAAAACATTACTTTACCTATGTACCTCTTATTAGGACATGAACGGTACGGCAAGCTTTCGTTGTACGCCAAATAATATCGATTTGACGCCTTGTACTTGTTGAACCATTTTTCGTCGACGTGAATAACATCATACATGCGTCAAATCGATATTGATGCAAACCTGTAGAATAAAAACCAAAATACCAATTTATATGAGCAATTACATTGAATCATACAGTCAAAACACATTTCTTCCCAAATATAGGGTGCTGGACGTGGTTTAGCGCAAATGACAGCCTCCTGTTCTTGTGGTCGGACGTGAGCGTGGGCTTGACGCGGGATATTGCACGCCGGAACGCCTTGGCCTTTAAGTAGTCGTGCATCGTAGATTTTGGGATCTGGGTGGACTCGGCGAGAGCTCGGATGGTCTGCCGTTTGCAGAAAGGGATGGCGGCAATGATTTGCCCCAGCTCGGCGACCGTGAAACGTCGCTCACGCTGAGAGTACGGCCGCCGAGCTGCCGTCATCGCGTCTGGATTCCGTCACAGCTTCCAGATGTTGTCGACAGATTTTCGACTGACCTTGAACGTCTGCATGGCGAGCTTCTTGATGCCGCGAGGGAGCCGGTCGTTCTCGCTGAGGCTGGCGAGGTACAGGCCAATGGCCACGCGCTTCGGCGGAGTCATATCACGCTTGCCTGGCGTTCGAGGCATCTTGTTGGTGGACTGCACAAAACTGAATACAGTGCCGTTAGCCCAAGCGCCACGACTTGCTGCCTCCTGTCAGCCATTTAGAGTAGAATATTTTCAGCCAATAATAATCATGTAACATTTTGAGTGGACTACAAAAAAACCAAATTCGTATAAATTCGCCGGACAGAGGAAGTACGTGTTTTGAGAAATCGATTGAGATCCAAATTGTTAATCACGATCAACATGCGTGTGGAGTCTGCAACTGCCACGAGCTTCAGCTGGCGAGGTGCCATTCCTTCACTTTGAGCTCGGTAGCGAAATTCTAAAAAGCAATAGCTCGCCCTCAGCTATTAATATTGCTGCATTTGTTGTGTGCAGAGAGCTTAGACCAGTTGACCAGCGTTCTGACCACCGATCAGGACCTAGGGCTCCAGCCGGTTCTCGCCTCTTATGCAGTGTGAAGAATGCTTCGGTCGGAAGATAGATCGACAGCAGTAGGAGTCAACCGTCAGGTCACTTCTCGTTTTGCCCCATCGCCTCCTCACCTCAAGTCACCATGAAGTTCCCGTTGTCAGCGTGTCCGTTCCAGTCCTTGGAGCTCACTGAGAGCGAAAAAGACACCATCAAGTCGATCTCCGATGAGATTCTGACCGACACCATGGCCGAGTACGAGCGAATGCTAGTGCACGGTCACGGAGTTCTGGACACGGAACGCTGGAAATTGATCAAGCGCAAGGAAAACCTGTCCGCGTACCAAGATCGTTGCGCTCTGGCTGTAACTCTCCAAGCTTCAAGCAGCACATCCAAACCAACCGTTGAGATCGCCGAAGACCCGATCGCGCCACCCGCAGCACCGACGGCAGGTTCACCGGGCAAGACCTCGCTTCAGAGGGTTCTGTGGCACGGCACACTCAACTGCGACCTGGACGACCTCATGCTAGGCGTCGTCAACCAGAATGCCGACATGTGGAAGGTCAAGTGCTCGTACGTGGAGGATAATGGCTTGGACTACTTCCTTCTCGCGTCGATCGATGAACGCTCCGTGGACAAGCCGTTCGACGGTCTCCAGGTGAAATGGACAGTGAACGACATGGGTCCACTGGTAGCGAAGCCCATTATGCGTCCACGCGATTTCGTCTACATGGAGAGCACAGGAATCACCCAGTCCCCGACCACCGGTGAGCGGATGGGATACCACATTTGCCACTCCTTGGCACTTCCTGGCGTTCCGGAGCTTCCCGAGTTCAAGTTGGTGCGGGGTAAGCTTGAACTGTACCACATCTTCCGACAGAAGAGCAAGGGGGTGGTGGAAGTTTACGTGCGCGCGCTTTGCGACCTGCAGGGTGAAATGCCTTCTACAAGTGTGAGTCTGTTCTCGGCTGAGGCGATGTCGTCGCTCACTCTTGCTGCGTTTTGTGCGGAGCGTCACAAGGTCATGTGGCTGCTGCACACGATGGAGCCGTGCGAGAGTGGCAAACCGTCACTCGATCTGTGCAGCGTCTGCACGAAAGACCTGAGCAAGAGTCTGCTGCCGTTCATGAACAAGGCTTGTCGGATCTGCTGCGGTCGCATTTGCGCGCGCTGCCGAATCCCGAAGCGCTTGAGCTTCCTCAACCGACGCACGCGGGGTGTCATCAAGAAGAACATCGACGTCTGTACCCGGTGCGTGCACACGTCCGCCCACATGAGCGCGATCACTGTCGCGCAGGGCGAGTTGGCTCTTGAGAACCCGACGTCCATCTTCTACGAGGCCGCGGTCACTCGGAGCGTGTCTTCCATCTCGTCGGTATCGTCGGGCTAATACTCGGCTGCCGTTGCAGGGAAGAACCAAGAAACGAGTTCGTGCAGAGTGATTTTGTAGAGCTAACTTCACACACAAATGCACCTGTCTATTAGTTATGGCTGCCACGGACACTTGTAATGCATTAAACACGGCTTCGCAAGCGTTGGCAAGGGGTCGCCACCCAAACGTGCCATAAAACTTTTCGCGTCAATCTGTATGTTGTCGTCTGTTTTACAACTTTACCCAGAAAAACTGTAGAAATACACCATCCCACCAGAGATGGTGTATTTCTGCTGCCACATATCTCGGAAACAGTCTTCCTCAAGTTAGTCCATCTGTCAACTACACTACTGTATCCTAACATTATTCTGCAACCATAGTGTTTAGCTTCAGTGCTAGCACGTGAAGCGGTTCCTCTACCACTGGAGACAATCTCGGTGGAAATCAGACGGTGGAGAACGTAGCGATTATTAGATGGCGCACCACGAAATGAAGACAGCAGCACCAGTCTGTCTTCATGTTAGTGCACGTCGCAGCTCCGCATCCATTTGACGTCTGTTGTGTTTGACCCAGCCGTGGACCGACTCGCGGTGATCTTAATCATCGAGTTCAAGTCATTTTTCATCTTTCCCCGCACACCACAAACGGCCACATATTATTTAGCAGCATGGACCAGAGCTGCCCGTTCGAAACTCCTCTCTCACTCTCGGACCGTGATCGTCAGTCGATGCGCAAGTTGGCAAAGCACTGCCTCAGTGAAACGATGCTGGACTACGACCACGTATTGGCGAGCAAGAGCGGACTGCCCAGTGCCACGCGCTGGAAACCCATCAAGCGAAAGGAAAACATCGTCGTGTACCAGGACCGACTCGTGCTAGAAGAAATCAAACGCCAGAAACGTAAAGCCAAGTCGCTTGGTGATATCATCGAGTCGTCCCGTGTTGGTGACATGCTGTCAAAGAGCGTCGGTCCAGGAACACTTCGCTCGTCCACCACCGCGTTCAACCGAGAGGTCGAGGTGACCGAGCACAAGGAGCTGCCAAAGATGACCTGGATGGGTACTGTCGAGTGCGAGCTGGATGACCTCATGTACGGACTCGTAAGCCAGAACGACGAGGTGACTCGGATCACGTCTTCGTACTCAGGCAACAACATTCAGGACTTTGCCACGCTCGCATCGCTAGAAACGTCCACGCCCAGCGACCCGTTCTACGGTCTGCAGCTCAAGTGGGAAGTCAACACTGCACTCACGAAAGCCCAACCAGTGTGGCGCTGCCGTGATTTCGTGTACCTCGAGGCTACAGGAGTGACGAAGAGCCGATCAACCGGTCAGCGCATCGGGTACCAGATCCTGCATTCATTGGATGTACGCGGTGTACCGGAGCTGCCAGGACGCAAGTTGACCCGTGGTAAAGTGACGGTCTACCAGTTGTTCCGTCAAAAGTCCAAGGGGACCGTCGAAGTGTTCGCCAAGGCGATGGTGGACTTGGCCGGAGACTTGCCTGCCAGTATGGCCATGATTGCTACCGTTGAGGCAGCAACAAGTGTGAACAAGGCGGCCAAGTGCGCTCGCAAACGAAAGCTCAATTGGCTGTTGGCCACGGCTGAAGCCAACTCGGTCAACTTTGCAGCCGAACGCGACGACTCGTGTTGCAACGTGTGCGCTCGGGAGCTTCGAACGCCTTCGGCCAAAAGAGCTTCTTCGAGTGCCACATCTGCTGCAAGCGGGTGTGCCACCGATGCCACCTCCGGCAGAAGCTCAGCTTCGTGAAAACCGACAAGGACTCGTTCATCGTCAAGCGAAAGTCCCTCGACCTGTGCACGCGGTGTGTTCACACGGCCACACAGACGAACGCCCGACGTGTGGCACTCGAAGAACGCGCACTGGAAGACCCGGCGTCAATGTACGCTTACGTTCCTCGCCAGAAGAAGTCGTCACTCGAGGAAAGCACTTGCTCCGAAGAGTTCGACGGCTCACAGGGACCGGAGATAGCGGAGCGCTCGACGATGCACAAAACAGCTCTCTTCGGTCGAGCAGCACAAGTGCTGCATTCCTTATTCTGAGTATAAGCTGCAGTGCTCCAGAATCCTTGTCCGTAGGAAGACGAGGACTAACAATGTAAGCCTTGTACAAGTAGTAGCATGACGTAAATTATATAGTACTCCTTTTTCTTGCTTCAGTAGCCCCCGCAGTAGCTCGCGTTGGACGGCATGAGTGCAGGACCGACTGCAACTCGAGTTCGCTTCAATGTGCTGTTCTTGAGGGCTTTCCTATGGCCCTGCATCAAGACGGTGGTCTCTTTGCTGGCGACGGACTCGACGAAATACAGATACGGCTCAGTTCCTGTTTCATCCAGGCCAAGTGTGCACGCATGCACTCGACGCGAGATGCCATTTCGTCGGAATCCAAGCAGGTCCATGAATTGACCGCCTTCTCTCACGCGGACGAGCGCGCCTCCTGTAGATTCGTAGGCCCCCATTTGCGGCACACTGACCCAGACGCAGCCCTCTGCATCCAGACTGATGCCGCCAAGCAGTGAGCCGACCTTCGCCCACACCCGACGATTAGCCAGCTTTCCGTCGTCTACAATGTCGAAGGCAGTGAGTCGGCCAGCCAACGTTTCGCCCACGATCAGCGTCTTGCCGTCCGGGGTGAGGACAAGTCCGTTCGGAAGAAGTAGCTCCGCAGCTTCCACTCGCACCTGTCGGTCGACGGGGTCGATGCTCACGAGCGTCGTCGTGCAGCAGCTCTTCATATCGGCGAGGTCGAAGCCGGCGTTGCTCAGATACACGCGACCGGAGGCTGCGACGACCAGGTCGTTGGCTCGGAACTGCGTGACGCTCGAGACGTCCGCGTACAGCTCGACGCAGCTGGAAGCTTGGTCCAAGACCAGCACCTGCCTGTGCTTCATGCGGACGATGAGCATGCGGCCGTCGGGCAGCCACCCGATAGCCGACACAAAGTCGTCAACGTCTTCGTACACGACGCCGACGTCCTCCGTGGCCAAGGAGTAGCGCAGCACCTTCTTGCCGAACATGTCGACGAAGTACAGCGTCTGTTCCTGGCGTCGGAAGCGCGGACTGCTCCCGTGCATGAGGCCACCGACCAGCAGCGACGCGACACGCTCGTCGTCTCCGGAACCGAGCGGGTTCCTGGGGATGAAGTGCAGTCGACGAACGGCCCATTGCCACAGTAACTTGCCAGGAAACACGAGCTTGAACACGTTGGGCACCCGCTTCTTGAAGAGCTCGGGGTGTTTTCCACGGCGTCCGTGGACGAGAAGCAGCTCAGGCGAAACCTCATTTGCAAACGGGACAACCTGTGCAGCACGAGGCAAGATGGAAACTGAAGTGCTCGTCATGGCGGCGACAAAAGCAACGGACGGATCATATACCACATCACAGAGCCAATGGCTCGCGAATGGCTCGCGAATGGCTCCCGAATCAGCGCGGGATCTTCCGTCCATCGACCTTACGACCGAGCAAGAGAGCACAGTGGGGAGCAGCGAAGTGCCATTTGGATTTACTTGGAGGCAACCGACACTTGCTCTCTACGACATCTGCTTAGTCTATTTTACCTAGAGAGCTTTGGAGTGCTGCACTCATGACACCATTCATGCCCTTTGTCAACCCAGAAGGTGAAAGATGGTATATGAAACTAGAAATTCGTGATGACCGTCGTCGTGCTTGGACCGCAGCCAGCTCTTGGACAGGATTCGTCGTAAGTCGGGTGCTTCTTGGAATTGTGTTCGTCGCTGGTCAAGTCCATTGTCAAGAGCTCCGAACTCAAGGACAACCCTGTTGATGAGGAACTCTGGACTCCCACCTAGTAGTAGCATGCATTGCCAGGACTGCGAGCCGTGAGCTGTGGATGGGGTGAAGCGAGCCAAGAAAGCAAATACTTCGAAGTACAGACAATCCTCTCGGTCGTGATATCCTGAGTAGTGATACCCTCCACGGAGCCCTCCGAATTTGACTCGTGCTTCGTAAGAACTGTGTCGCTTGTCGCCGTGGCCGAGTTTGTCATCGAGCGACATTCGTAAAACATTTCCATTGTTTCACGAATGTATGCCAATTTGAACATTTTGCAGATGTCGGACTTGTCTGAGTTCTCGCTGCTCGACTCGACAACCTGCGCCGGCGCTACGAGCTCATCTACATGTACGTGGGGCCCATTCTCATCGCCACTCAACCCTTACCAGCAGCTGGACGCCTACAGCGAGTGCCAAATGACCGCGTACTACGGCAAAGCCATGGGCTCCTTACCCCCGCACGTGTTCGCGTTGGCGGACCACGTCTACACGCAGCTCATCCAGGGCGGCGCCCTCGACCCAGCCAACCAGAGCATCATCATCAGCGGAGAGAGCGGGTCCGGCACGACGGAGACAACCAAGATCATCATGCAGTACTTGGCTCGAGCCACAAGTTATAGAAAAGGACCGGACGGGGAGGGCGTGGAGCCCACGGCCAACAGCGGCATGTCTGGCGCACTGGGCAAGCTGGAGGAGAAAGTGCTGGAGAGCAACGCGCTGCTCGAGTCGTTCGGCAATGCCAAGACGCTGCGCAACGACAACTCGAGTCGCTTTGGCAAGTTCATCGAGATCCAGTTTAACCACCACGGGAAGATCGTGGGCGCGCAGATTCTGAACTTCTAGCTGGAGAAGACGCGCATCGTGTCGCAGAGTCTTGGAGAGAGGAACTACCACATCTTCTACCAGCTGCTGGGCCGATTTGAACAGCCTCGTTGCTAACAACTATGCCCGACAATATACGTGCGTTTGCTTAAGAAGAAATTTATTTTCAGTGTTTGCGGAAATGCTGTCAAGTAGGAGAGTAGTA
Source organism: Phytophthora syringae (assembly GCA_012656105.1). NCBI lineage: Eukaryota > Oomycota > Peronosporomycetes > Peronosporales > Peronosporaceae > Phytophthora > Phytophthora syringae. The sequence goes on from JAAKBD010000076.1 coordinate 25,379, forward strand.
CCAGCTAGCTATCGTATTTTCACCGAGCTTTACTAGTCGGCTGTCTTTATCGATTGCATGCCTTGGAGGTTTTGCCTATGCTGCTAGAGCGTCTGTAAAGGGGCTCAACGTCAAGAAAGCATCACGCGAGGTCACCCTTGATACCATCAAATAAATTTGCTGCGGCTTGTTGACAATTGCCACTTTTGACTTCCAATCGACAACAACCATCGAGCCCAGTGTTTCCCCTGTACCTGGTAAACGGTAGATCCAGCGGCGCAAACAATGGGCAGTTGCCGAATTTTCACAGTTAGCACTCTTGGATGACCATTTGGCGCTGGTGGTAGCGATATACTGCTGTCCTTGTACGCTTCGGTGTTATAAAAGACTGGAAAAAGCTCTGGCGAATTACCAGGTCGTATAGGAACTGCATTTATCCTGGGAACGCGGATCAGCGCATATTCAGGTGGTTGAGTCGGTATTTGAACCACTACGTTGCTTGTGCTATCTCTCGTCAAACGAAAATCAGTTCCACGAGGAAAATGAACGTGCTCAAGATTACCCAATGTGCCATTTGCAACGCCCTTGGCTGTGGCAACATTTTGCGTTACTTGAATTGGCATACCTTCAATGAGATCTAGATAAGGTGCCAAACGACCGAATCGGTTATCGGGTAAACCCATAACCATTTTTACGTCCGGTTCACTCAAGCCATCGAGCTTATTGCGAAAGTCTGCTACGACACGTATGGGATATTGGGAGGTGGGTAGCAGTGCCGCAGTCTCAGCAACAAATGCGTTGTTGATTGAAAGTCGTGTCGCGTTCTCCACCTTACAAAGACGCTCTGCTTCCCAGCACCGAGGAATGCATCACCAGAATCAGCTACTAGTCTGCTGTTGATAAGCTCAATAAATTCAGGACTCCAGTCGCCTAACCGAGCTCTCCGACACCCTTCCCTCCACTGTGGGTCACTTTGAAACCTCATTGACTCTTCCAGAACTATTACTTTCGTGAAGAGCCCCAGAGTTCAAACCCAGCCGTATCAGTGAGACTAGCAGCCCGTTTAGTCCTTGGGTCAATGTAAATTGGGTCGGACCCAACTGGAGGCATCTGTAGAAAATCGCCAACAAGAATGATATGAATGCCTCCAAACGGAATTCCTCCTAGTTTCTTGTACTTCCGCAATAGTTTATCGAGCTTGATCCAGTCTTTCTTCGTCATCATTGATATTTCATCGATCGCAATCAGATCCAAATCGACAAACTCTCGTCTTTCGATTGCATGCTTAAGACGAAGCAACAGACTGGCCAATGTACGACCTCCAATCAGCGTTGCGGCTTTTCCTGTAAGCGCTGCTTTAATCATGGCATGACCCCGATTCCAACTAGCACAAAGCATCGTTATTGCATCGATCACACGCGGTTTTCCTGTTCCACCAGCGCCCCTAAATACATCAAAAGCTGATCTTCCTGCAGATTGGTCACGTACTCACTTGAACCATAGCCGTCGCTGTTATCTTGCTGAGCCGATTCCTGCTGATAATATCGACGAAGCAGAGCTTTGCCAGCTATACAGAAAGCTATATGCTGGCGTTCGTTGAGCTTATTAGCTTTTGAAATAGATTGAAGCGACGCATAAGATCCTACTTCGATCGATTCAGAGTCAGTGCCATTATTTGAGCTCCACAACATATTTTCAGGTCGCAACGCCTCTGAAAGCAGCTCGATAACTTGTGTAGGTCGCTTACCATTGCATGAAGATTGCAGAACCAACGAATCATCCGTCTGAATGTGCGACCCACCTGCGCAGATCGTCAGCCGACAAATGTTCATTTCCAAATGGCAAAGTATCTCCAACTGGGACTGAAGGCAGAATATCTTTACGCCTATCCACCGCGATCCGAGCATTTGGCGCAAGTAAATCATGTTGAGCAAGAACATCAACTACATGACACGGGTTTTGTGAACTTGGATAGAGTATGGGGTTCAGATCATTTGTTTCGGGGATAACATCATCATGCCTCCCAATAAGCTCGTAGTTATCTGTGGAAAATAATCCCTTTTCAAGAAAGTCATCGTTGGGATCGACACAAATGTCACTGTCGGCAAATTCATCATCAGAACCTTGACTACTTTGTGACCTATCAGAGTCGGTAGACTCAATATTCAAGCTTGCTTTGTCACGAGCGCGAAAATAATCGTTCATGTTTTCCATAATGTCCTGAACAAATGATGAACGATGGAGTTCCCAATCCAGGTATGCTTGCTTCCAAGAATCTGAACTCGTACAGTCTTCAACTAGGTCACCGACATATCGAAACGGCTTGAAGAGCGCTAAGGCCGTTCTGAAGCGCTTCACCACAACTTCATCCGGCGAATTCTCATCAACAAAAGGCATACGAACGCCAGTAATCACAGGGACGACATCTTCTTGATGCTTTCCAATGCAATGTGACTGGCAGAGAGGATGCGGGGAAAGAAATATACGATCGTCACTAGTCGATGAAGTCCGTTGTCGTCGAAAGAATTTCATCACGAACTCGTAAAGATTGATGTCTTCCAACGACGATGGGCGCCATCGATAATCGTCAAGAATTGATGTCGATCTATATACACCGCTTTCATTTGTGTCCCTTGCAGGCTCCGACACTCCGATTAGATCACAACCATAGCTTTCAGAACCCAGTAAGGCTTTCAGTATCTCTGCCAATGGTAATACGGTTGTTGATGTGCTCATGTAACAACACGACTTTCGAAGCAGATACAAAGCAGCTAGCGGACCGGCGGTCTCACGACGATCGGTTAATGCGTACGTCAAACTCGAAACGCGTTGGCGATCAATTTTCTCTCATCCTGTAGCTGATGATGAGCATGAGCACGAGCTTCCTTGTCTTGCCTACGGGCAAATGCAGCAAGTGCCACCGCTGCCACAGAATCCACCTGGTTTTGATGCTTTGTTACACACTTACAGCAATAATAAATGCGATCCAGGACAGCCTCGCCACCGATTAAAACCTGAACGTCATGGTTTGAGTGAAATGTTGACATCATCACGTCATTGTACCCGTTTATATACTCACACCCAAGTTTCCGCTGCAACTGCACTCCTTTAGACGAAAATGATGTTTTTCAACGCGATCACGCGGGTAGCCATACCGACACGACCCTCGAGGTGCAGCACGTGAACTCTTAAAACAACTTGACGAGTGACTCCACCAATGTAAGTTCAGCAAAAAAACTAGCATGGCCACCATAAACGCAAAACCATCGGTAGCCCACCGTAGATCGTAACTAGATGGAGGCATCATTTCAATAGTTTGGGCTAACCCATCACGTTTGAAATCGTCGTGCATCGCGATCTGTTGAGCCCTGAGCTGCGTTAATGGACTCCAAAATGCACTATAATCATCATCGTCATTGCTCACTAAACGTAGAAGCAAGTCTCTTTCGTAAATCCAACGTCTCGCACCAGATAAATTGTTGTTTGCTCTCGCTTCTCGGGATGCTTGATCATGCAATTCGCACAGGTCTAAATCCCGCATTGGTGGTGGCCAAGTAGCAGGCCGGTTTTGTCGTAATACTTGCTTCAATACATGCTGAGAGCTAAGGCGAGTAAGGCAACGACCACACTTAAGCAAAGCGGGCTCGCGCTGCTGAGACCCACTATGATCTGATGCCTTCATGCGAGCTTCATCAGGGATTTCCAGTGCTCGTAGATCAGAGTATGATTCACCACAAAAGCGGCAAGCACTGGCCGATATATCGAGTGGGAACGTTGTTTTCACGACACTGTCAGCATAGCGTTCAATGTCTTGTAAGAAATCAGCTCCACGTTCCTCGAACATTTTTCGATATGCTGGCACGTTAGGTGGAACACAAGACAACCACACTAAAAATGTGCATGTAGAGTACCCCCACCCTGCGTTTCTACCATGCCGAAGTAGGAAGTTACAGGTCTAAACAATCCATCGAAGGGTTTGCCTCGCATTTGCCGCGGATGGACCCCCAGAACATGCTCGATAAAAGCTTTCATATTCCTGTCGAATAATCTTGCCGATGCAAAATCATTTTTGAATGCGGCGGCTCTAACTTTGCGTGATCAGGCGGATTGAACAGCGGCGCATCAAAAAGCGTATCGATCGATGTTATTCCTGTATATTGGGCCAATGCAAATGAACTTGAGACGTTCGGCGTCAGTGTCACGAAGAGTGCAGGCTGACCAAAGCGTGCTTGATAAGCGAAAGCTTTTCGCCTACATTGTTCTCGTTCAGCATCACTACCCCACACATTGTTTTCACTCAGCTCAACACTTCGCAGAAATCTTGTAGCAGCATCATCGTTATCAGTCGCAGAAATTCGACCTTGCCGCCTGCGTTCATTTACTCGAAGCGCTTCTTTTAAAGCATCCATAGATATGTCGTGGTATCCATCGAAAGCTCTTGGGTGTCTTTTGCATCGCAAACTCACGTTTAGATACATATTTCTCATTGACATATAATCAAACGCAACAAGTGTAAATAGTTCATCTTCTGCGAAAGCCCGAGAGCTCAAAGCCCCATAATATTGAATACAGGCATGCAAGGATACCGGGACTACACGATCTTCACCAGGATGCCCCCGTCCGTAGGGGAAAAGGTGCGGGAACATCTTCGCAAACAGAGAACCGTCATCTTGTGCAAACTTACTTGAATGGCGTACGAGGAACCGAGGCTCACTAGTTACATTTTCGCTGATATCATCCACACGAGCTTCATCAAAGTTGTTTGTTTCACTTCCATTTTCGGAAAAACCACTCTTCTTTCTATCACTTCATCTTCATCGTCAAGGCTTTCATCCGCAACATCAGTGACTCGATCATGATCTCTTGCAATCTCTGAGACAATATCTTCTTCGGTGGACTCGTGAAATAGGTGCTCCACTGCGTCATTGTCATCAATATCACTACAGTCAACAGCAATGTCTGCGAAATGACAATTTTGCACTTCTTCCTTGAAGTAGATAAGCAAATTCTCCACTCGGTCTCGACGAATACAATACATTTTTTCACTTTTGCTCGCTGTTCATCTGTAAATGGCCCCGCAAGAACAACTCGGTAAGTGGTCATATTTTCCAGACGACGTGGCAGCAAAGGAAAAGATTATCAGCGAGTACAAATCGGATTTTTGTCGAGTACGCCTGTTATTGAGATGCATTGCGAGTACAATAATATTATTGGCTGTATTGAGAGTACGGACGCTTAAAAAAGGGGGTATTGCGAGTGCAGTAAAAACATGTCAATATTGATAATATTATTGGGGTAGCGTCGTGTCCCAACTACAGTATTAAAGCGGTCGGCGAACTGCTCTCCCATTTTCGGTGTATGGGACGCGACGGTGGACAACTGTAGACAATATGGGACGCGGCGGTGGACAACGGTGGACAATATGAGACGCGGCGGTGGACAACTAAAATATGGGACGCGGTCACCAAGATTGTGGAGTCATATGCAACGTTCATTTGTATATAGATCTGATCTATGCATTGTTCTTCGAAGTCTTCGTCGTACTTCTCTGTATCTTGCAGACGTGTGGAGTCCTTCTAGCTGTCCAAAGCATCCCCTTCATCGCTGGCTAAAGGGAGACCGTCAACATTCAATCCGTGAGCATAGCTGGCCGAAAGCAATTCTGCCATCTCCTCGCACTGCATCTGGATGACGTTATCGTCTGTAAAGCGCAAGACCAAGCGAATCGACCTCGGTTCATTCTCCATCCAGTGATTCTGCCTGCAATGAATTCCTTTGCAATATTACCATGCCGAGTCAGAAGAAACTCTTTCATCACTGACCAGTGAAAGATGTAACTGGGTGTCTCCGTCAGAAGCTTGATCAAGTTGGACGTGCCAAAGAAATTGGAATCATTCACATCTCGCTCGAGTCCTCCGCGACTTTTTCGAGGACGGCCGGGTTTTCGGCGAGCTGGAATGGCGCGCAGAACATCGTCAAGATCGATGCGTTTCAACAACGCCATCGTAGCTACAACGTGTTCACATATCCATCCGCTCTGTCGAGCAGTCTTGCAGTCACATGAATAGGCATCCCGAATCATCTCAATCTACAGCACACATCCATTGGTATTAGTCTTACTCAAAAGTCACGTTCGGTGGTTTGGTACGTACCTCGTTAGATTTCCAAATCGGACGATTCAGCAGAGACGCATGAGGCTCGACGCGCACGGACACCTTGTGAAGGGACATATACAGGAGATGAACGTCCGTGATTGGTTTCCGATCATCGATGTTTCCGGCAAGCCCTTCCGAGTAGCGTTTCACTCTGGTGGCCGTGACATTCAAGCCCTTTTGGACGTTGGTGGGGAGTTAACGAGATGCGTTGCGTTGAATATGATCGCACGGACAGCAGACCCATTTGGGAGGGTCATCTGCATGTAATTGTGCTTATCCGCTAAGAGGATGCGAGCTCGGACGAACTGATCAGCCGGAATAGGACCTGTGTCCATATTGTTCATAAATATAGTAGTGAGCGCACAAATCATATAAACAAGTCAGCTACACGTTACCTTGAGCATAGTGATGAAATCCCTTATCGCTAAGTTCAGAGCTCCGAAAATCCTCTCCTACGAGAAGGAGAAGGACTGGAAAATTATCATTCAGGACACAAGGTGTACTTGCGCGTAGATTTGGGATTGCTTTCTTCAGGGTCAGATGAAAAGATTCTGTAGTGTTTTGGTTGGGCAAGATGCCAAAAACACTTCCAGCAGCCCCGACAAACCACCCATCCCACGGAGCCGTAAAGTATACCTCCTCAAACCAAACTGCGTAAGATGTTTCACCATCTTCAACCCACTTGTCGATACATTTGCGCCCCAGTGCACGAAATTGATCGTATGTGCGGCACTCGTGCATCCACTTTATGTGTGGATAAACGACGTCGTCAAAGTATGAAGTATCGGAAAGACGCGATCGTTGCTCTCGCGTTTTACGCGCTACATGTGGCCAGCAGTTGAGTAGAAGTACACCCGGCCATTCGGCTTGAAGGCGCTTGCAATTGCTGCGCAATTATCCAGAGATCCAAACTTGACTTGCAAGTCTTTGCCAAACAGAGAAGTTCCAAACTTGCGTGTAGTTGCGAAGAGCTCCCGGTACGCCAATGCGCTCTCACTTTTGGTGAACATAAAGCACCAAGGAACGTACTTTTTTGAGAACGTTCCACGTGTGTACCGTGTCATGTAGGTGCCAAAGTTGACTAATGTCCATCCACCTTCATGAAGTTTGTACGTGCCATCACTGGATGCAAATACAGCGCTGCCTTGTTCGTCCATTGACTTTTTCAAGTTGAGAAATACTTGGCGACTTGAAAAAATCATACCAAATGAATTGTTGGCTGGGTCAGGAAACACTCGAAGCACAATCATTTCATCCATCGCGGTAGTCAACGATGAGTGAAAAGAACGCTCCGTTGATCCAGTCGTGGGCTCCGTGAACCCATAGAAATCAGTTGACGTTTCGCACATCTTATCGCTTGCCCACTCGAGTAGTGCACCTTTGGACTGAATTTGCCAACCACCTACATACATAAGCATTAGAAGTAAATCCAACCGCGGTTGTAGGTTTAAGAACTTCCCCACCTGACTTCTGTTTCTTTAGTACGGCCTTTCGATTCTTGAGCTGCAACTCATTCGGCATGAGTGCTGTCATTCTTGGGTTTTTCTTGTACTTTCTCATCAACATGAGTCGGCATTTTTGGGCCCGGCCCCTCCACTTAGCATTGCATCGACCTCGTCTTTGAAAATGGCTGAAATACCTCTCTTTGTGTTCACGCTAGCCGTAGTCGTACCGTCGGTCCTGTTCACTGCGTGGTCGTAGTTGTCTTGCTGAAGGGAGACAGCACATTCCCCGTCATCAATGACTATTGTCACAAGACGGATGCGCTTGGTGCACTCGACGTGCGTGGTGCACTCGTACAACGCAGTCGAAGACCGCGAGCCCTGGTTGTACAAATACCGGTAGGTGTAGCCGTCGTAGTGCTGCATGGCCGCCAACGCAGCACCCGTTGAAGCGTGCTCCGAAATCTCCTCATACTGTCTCTGTTGCTGTACTTGGTCGTCGATGTCTTCTTCGTCGTCTTCATCTAGCAAAGGTACCAGCTCCTCGGCCATCGTCAATGAAACAGCAAATGGGCAACTGTAGATCAATAGATTAGCGCAATATAGCCCTATGTAGAAGACAATCGACAAGAGCGTTATGTACTTGGCTGTCTCTATACCACTGACATGTGCCACTCAAACCATCCGAGTAAAATAAGCATCCGAGTACAATTTGTATTGGCAAATGCACTCGCAATGCATCTCAATAATGGCTGAACTCGGAAAGCATCCGATTTGTACTCGAGAAAAATCCGCACCCGGCAGCAAAGTTGCTGGTGGACCAGGGGATGCATCAAATGCAAGGCAATGAGATCTGATTGAGCGATGTGACCCCCCGCATTACTCGAGACATTGCAACCACACTCACCGGCTGGACCATGAAGCGCTCGACCACAGAAGTGTCAGCAAAACGTGAAGGTAGCATACCAACGAAGAAACCATTCTTGATGGCAAATTTTGGCAGTTCACATCTGCAAAGACTTCTGTTACACTCCAAACAAACAACAATTTTGGTCGATTTATCCTCCGTAGTAACTCCACGCTTTGACAGCAATAATCCACTTAATGAAGGAGCTTGCACTGAGCAATCGTAATCAGCGGCGAGAAGTGGAGGAAGATTTTCATTTTCACTTCCCAGAAGAAGACGCATCCGGCGTATCATTCCCTCGTCACTTAATTGGATCAATTGGCTTTCTGTCGTCAACACGAAACGATCACAAACACCACACACTCGCTCATCCAATCCACTCACCCCGAGAGCTTCCTGCAAACCCACGAGAGCCTTTCTTCTCTTTGCGGCACCAATGGGAGACAGCGGCGGTCGTTCTTTCCAATCTGGCGCATTGCGATTGTCTCTAATCTGTTGCTGCCTTCTACCCCTGGCGTATTCACGTTGCTTTCTCAGCCGCTCTGATCTTGCTGGTTCAGGTTGTCGACTTCGATAACGTCGAGCAGCAAGCCTATTACGTCGGCGTCGCTCCTCGATATCCATGGGAATTAGCGCGAACGGAGTGCTCTTCAATGCCGTCAATACGTAAATGCATATCAATGCGACCGTATGACAAACAAACAAAAAACCGTATCATGCTCCTCGTCGCATTACCTCATGCGTATCAATGCGACCGTATGACAAAGGCCAAGTTCCTCGTCGCATTACCACAGATGTCACCTAGCCTTCATTCTCATACAAATATCGTCCTAGATATCATCCCTCCGACCACCCCGACAGGCTCACTCTCTCACATTCCAGAATTTTGTCTAGATCACAGCTCCCGCAGCACCACTGCCTTAAAGATGGCCAAGAAACGCAGCTCAACCAGCAACGACGATCTGAAGCCAATGTCACCACTGAAGAAGCTTCGAAAGAAGCAGATTGAAGAGGCACGTGCCGCGGAAACCCAGCGAGTGATTGACAACGTTCCAGGCAAGGCCGTTTACTCTAGTTTTTCTATTGAAAACACTAACGAGTGTATTGCTTTGATTACAGAACTGTTCGCTTACATGAAGGAAAACACGATTGCTGGTCAGCAGTCAGTTACGGACTTGGCAACCAAAGCAATTCGGATTCAAGGTCGTTTTATCTGGGCTAATCAAGAGACGACGAAGAAAGGATTCAATTTGTTGCGCTTATACTTAGCTGAGCCATCGATCACCGATTCACCAGGCGAGCAAAAACGGGTATGGAATCCATACTATGGATTCATATGTACTTTGTCTTTGGATACTGTTGATGCTAACTAAGTGCTGACAGGACTTGCAAGCGGCCCAGGAGCAGAACTCATACGAAGCCAACACTGTAGTCATCACGGTGACGTTATTTGACACGAACAAGTCGGACTCGCGCCTACCAAAGGAAGGGAGTGTCATCTTGTTTACTCCAACCAAGATGAACCTGTACGGTAGCTGCTGCCAAGTGCAGACCAAGCTTTCCTACATCAGTGTTGTTGACGATGAAGCCGCAGTGGCGCCCAGCACTCACGAATCCGTTTAAGCACAACACAGCAGCTTCAGCCACACAACAAAGCAAGTACGAACACAAGTTAGGAGCAAATCCAACGATACCAGGCTGTAGCATATTGTTGTATTTTTATGAATGAACAAACATTAGGTTGATCATTTTGGTAGCTCCACAAAAACAAATGTGTGAGCCAATCTCGTCAAGCTCCTCACTGTGAAATACATCCATATTATGTGTTCTTCTCAAACTTTCCGATCCCGGATGGTTGGTCATTATGATAGCTCCACCAAAATAATGTGTGAGCCAATCTCGTCAGCTCCTCACTGTGAAATGGACGATGATACATCCACCGGACGAAAAATGATTATACCAGGACTTTCTGAACACCTCGTAAACATCATATGGTTGTGATAAAAGAAGCGAGATAAATTACCGGATCTGCTAGGTGGCGGATCAAGATCCCCGGCCGAGCGATCCCGCGCGCCACCAGTCGGGCGCCCAAATCTCGGTGGCCAAGGCCGACACGAGCAGCAGCATCAGCCCAACGCTGAGACTGTCGAGAAAAAGCTTGCAATCAACGCTTTTCTACGAGCACCACGGTCATGCGCGCCACGTTCCAGGAGTTCTACCGTCTCCTGTCCGATGACAGCTACGAATCGAAACGCAGGACGATCTTGCGTTGGCGTCGTGAGCTCCCCAAGCTGGTCAAGGCCATGGCGGAGGGCAAGGGACGCACCAAAATACGCAACGTTGGTGTAGGTACAATTTTGTTGAGCTTGATATTGTGCATGGGATGAGCTGCGTGAGGACGGCGCCCCTGTCTCCTTACGCATGCTTTCCTATAAAGCTCGCCAGGTCGCGGTTGAAGCCGAGGTCCGTGACTTGCACACCTCGGACAGCAGGCTTCAAACGCCGTCACCACTTCAGTCTACGCACACCTACGCGCCAGAGCCAGATCTGCTCGGCCGACATTAACATGATCGCAGCAGCATTCGGTGCCACCGTCGAGGCGACTGTGCGTGATCTTGGTGTTCGACGTGTTCAGGGGTTAACACATATCAAAAGGTAATTTACCGCAAACACACAGCCGAAGCTGACCCAGAGTGGAATAGATATCTGAAATATTTCCAGCTTGTCAAATTTTATATTACATTAATTTTGCAAGACCACCTAACCCTTTTCACATTGGAGGTGACTCTCTACATGCGAATTACCGGTACGGTACCAGGATAAACAAAGTATTGGGGTTCAAAGAAATAGCCCTATCGTCGAAAAGATCAGAACTGCGAATTCAAGCGGGCCACCAGCCCGCGAATCAATATACCTCTACCCTCTAGTTACTGGTTTGTGATACACAACACGTCATTATCACTATTCAAAGGTGCTTAACTATTGCTAAGGTCCATTTGGTGCAGGACGTTCGAAGAAGTCGAGCATCGACTTTTGCTGCTTGTGGCCTTGTCTACACGCAAGCTCCTCTCTAAATACTCGCTGCATCGTTCGAAGCCCGATAACGTCCCTTGAACGGACCCCCATCGCACCGGCGGTAACGAAAAGTTGTGCTATCCATTGAAGACGCTCCTTCAGCTCCTCTGTGGACAGGTTTTCGGGCGTTGGATAGGTTGAAGAAGTGCTTTCTTCTTCTTCGTCCTCGATACCGCCATCACCGACATCTTGGCCGCACCCATTCTCGCGCTCTGAAGACTCGACCCGGCAGAAATCTTCGTCCGTTGGTTCATCCGCGAGGATGTTCTCGTCCGGTGGGTTCAGCAGCTCTTCAACCGACATCGGATTCGAGGGGTGGAGACGCGTCAGCATCTCTGCCAGCTCGTTCACGATGTCATCCTCCACGCCCGGCTCGGCGTACTCGCACGTGTAGTAGTCAAGCAAACCAGTCTTCTTCCAGCAGTTACTGAAGACGCTGGGAAGCAGGGCGTTCCAGCTCTCGATGCTCCACAGTACTGCCTGCAGTACGTCGACGCTGTAGAGCTTCGCGGCGCTGCTTAGGTCCATGGTCGGGTCTGCTTCAAGCTTCTCAAGGGCGTGCTGCACTTGGCGTCGCCGGTAATGGCGCTTGAAAGCTGCTATTATGCCAGCGTCTAGAGGCTGCCGTTTACTCGTCGTGTTGGGAGGCAGAAAAGCAACTTCAACGTTGGTCAGGGATTCGGAGTCGTATCCGGAATGCACGCGAGCGTTGTCAAGCAGCAGCAAACACTTGCGATGCTGCGTTCTGAACTTCAAGTCGATGTCTTTCAGCCACTTCACAAATATTGCTTGAGTCATCCAAGCCTTGGCGCTGTTAGTGTAGTTGAGCTCAGCAGCCGTATTTTTCTTGAAAGCGCGTGGCTTCTTTGACTTCCCAATGAAGAGTGGGGGAGCGTCTCCGATCCGTCCGCGTTGCACGTGAACGCAATCGTCAGCCTCTTTTTGTCTTTTTGCGGCCTGCCAACCGCTTCCTCGCCAGAGTGCGATCGGGGGCATGGAGAAAAACAGCCCGGTCTCGTCCATGTTGAAGACGTTGCACAGGTCGTACTGTTTCAGCTTGGTTTGGAGATGGCTGATAGATGCCTCCACTGCAGAACCACTCTCTCCATGCGATTTAAAGCTCCCAAAACCATGCCGCAGCGTTAAACTTCTGCAGCCAGCCATTAGACCACGTAGGCGGAGCTTGAGTCTTCAACAGCACCGCGAAGCGAGAAGCCTTGAGCTTGATAGCGTCACCGTTCACAGTAACACCCTTCTCCTCACACCAAGCAACCCACTCTCCCAGTGCGGTGTCGAGTTCGGGGCAGCGCACGTGGGGGCGAGCCTTTTCGTCATTTCAGCGAGGGAGAGAGACTCAAGGAGTGCCGCTGCTTCAGGATTTTGGAGATCAAAGGCTGAGATGGAGCCTGCGGGAGCTGAAAGGTAGTCTGAGCCCATTCGGCGAGCTGGACTTGACTGAGAGATGGATGCTTCGAGTAGTGGCGACATATTTGAAGCTGCTGGGCGCTAGATAGCCGAGAGCGGGTGGATGGAGTGATTGGAGACGGCGTCGTGACCTTCGAGTTGATCCTTGAAAAATGGACGGTAAGGAAGCAGCGTGCTGACGAGGGATGCTGTCGAGAGAGAGGGGTCTACCAACCATTCCCAACCTCCCAAACGAACCGCGGTTAAGTTCAAATGTACCAGTTTTACGGCACACTTCTGCCTTGTAATAACTCCAGCGAGTGATAATGTGGTGGTTCCCGACGCTATCACAAAGGAGAGGATTGTCTGTACATGTAGTTTATGATATGAACCAGTGGGCGGTGACCCATTCCAGGAAGAAATTCTGAATTATTTATTTTATTATGGTGGTTGCACCAAAAGCTAGAAATGAAGGTGGATAAAGTGAAGAAGTCGGAAGTGAGTCAGATCTCCCAACCCCTGTGTCATCGAGGGGTTCATTGGCAGCACCTTTGATACCGTAGACACTGAAAAGTATACTCTGAGCCTCAGAGTATACTTTTCAGATTCTATCGCTTTCGTAATTAACATATAGAGGGTTTTGCCAAAACGGCCTTACTTCTCTGGTCCACCGTAATATCGCCCATTCACAATTCAGGATGTTGAAGCAAAACTATGCTGCCGTTGGAAACACCAAGCACTGCATCAGAAAGCTGATGACCTGCTGCGTACCCCCAGGGGTCCAACCGTTCCGAACGAGGTCTCCTTTCGCATGATAACAGAGCTTTTTCCTGGAAGCTGCGAGAGCCAGCGAGGTTAAATGTCGTAACTCTACCAAAAATTAGCGATAATTCGTCGCACTTTTACAGGAGCTCGCGAACTGGATTAGGAACGTCGCCGCACCAAGGCGTGGTACGAAAAGTGCTCTGGGGGCTTGGAAATTGATCCAATCGAATTGAGGTTTTACTCTCCGCATTGGCGATACCGCAGCCGATAAGAAAGAGGGGAAGGGCAAGGTCGACGAATCACGGCACAGTACAGAATTAAGAGACGATTTATTGTTACCCCTGCATTAAATTAGGCAGGAGGCAGCGATTGGTTTAAATGCCTGTAGCCATCTGCAACTATACTGCTTTCTACGGGCAGCGATGTCGGCGAGATGCCCTTTGACATGTGGAACTTGCGTACACGCGGAAGGCTGTAGTTATTGCCCCCTTGCACGCTATAACTACACCTAGTACTTTTGCAGTGTTAAGAAACACTTGTCTAGTGTCCGAGAGCTCACACTAGTGAACGAAGACTCCACGGCTGCAATCAGGCCGTCCGTGTCGAACGTGGGCGTCTTGTACTGCAAGGACTGCAAAGAATGAAAAAACCGAGGTATAAAACATTCAAATCGGGCGATCGTGGAGGCTGGCTCACCATTTGAATATCCCAGCCTCCTTCCTGACCTGTTTCCATGATGTCAGCGTTGCCGTCCTTCACGTGAGGGCCCGCGTTGTCCTGCTGCACCTTGATCGTGATTGATTTTCTACCTACAACATACAGCAACATAGTATCAACATAAGATCATATAGCAACATAATCAACATCAATGTGAACTTACCGGGCCATTTCTCCCGAATAGCAGGAAATACCTGTTCTCGCAGCATCTTGGTATAAACTTCCCGTGTCATGGAGATGTTTTTGGTGATTGGGGAGCCTTTGGGACGGTTCTTGGATGCTCGTTGCGCCATAGCCTTCTCTACAATGGGCCAAATGCCTATTTTCCCGTCGAAATGACATTTCCTTCGGAAATCATACCGATGTCTAGCAACAGCAGCCAAGAACATTACCTTTCCGATGTACCTTTTGTTAGGGCACGAACGGTACGGCAAGTCCTCATCCTTCGCTAGGTAGTACTTGGAGTTTGTCTTGTACAGGTTAAACCATTTTTCGTCTAGATGAACGGTGTCATACATGTGGTGGACTCGAAACATCTTTTGCCCTGCGAATATAACATTGCCAAATATAAAATAGTTTGGGAATCAGTTAGATTATTAATAATTGTATAGTACATCAACCAAAATAGATACCAATATGTTTCTCCACATGCGCCAGTGCCCACGTCAAGCGTCGCACCTCGTGGGTAGCCGAGAGCGTTGGTCGGACACGAGACACCTTCCTGCGGATGACGCTGCGCTTCAAGTAGCGCATCAGAGTGGTCTTGGGGATGTTGGTTGCTGCGGAGAGCGAACGCAAGCTCTGTCGCTGGCAAAGAGGGGCAGCACGGACTCGCTCAATCATCTCTTCATCGGTGAGGTGGCGAGGGGCGGCGGCCTCGCCTGGCGGCCTTCCAGAAGCGCATCACAGTCTTGACGCTGTCGCCACACCTTGCGAATGGAGTGGCGGTGCAGTCCGAAGCCTCTAGCTGCGGCAGCAATGCTGCCTCTGAAAGTTCGCCGCCGACTGACCGATGGACGAGGTACAGTGCGACGGCCACCTTGACGTGCGGCGTAAGGTCGAACTTATTGGGGCGGCGTGGCATGTCGGAAGGGCTGGTATGGCTTGTGGCACGTACGGTAAAAAGTAATATGAGCTCAACAGTATAAATAACTTGGTTTGCAGTGGATGGTGGTGCTGAAAGCGCGCCAAAAGTTATCCACGCCAGCGCTTCCGTTTAGGCGCGAAGAGGTGGTGTCAAATTCACAACGTTTTAGCCAATCATATGCTCTCATCAAAATGGTGTGGCCCACCAAAAACCAAATGGGCGATATTACGGTGGACCAGAGAAGTACATTTTATCGGAAATGAGTATATTCATGCCGGCGCTTGACTTGTCTTTACTATGCCAACCTTCCATCGAGTTTTTCCGGGAAATCGTCAGGAGTCATCGCTTACAATAACAACGGCCCCTTATTGGCTAATTATTCTCAAACGCCCTCTTCGCTCGAACGACATGAGTGATGAAAGTTCGCAACGTGCGAGCGCTGCAAAAACCGACGTAGGCAATTAGCGATGCGGGTGTATCCATACAAAACCGCGGGAAGATAAGAACAGCCTCAATGAGATCAACAAGTAGATTGTGGAGGAACTCAGTAAAGAAGACGACAATATTGACAGATTTATGGCGATCACGATGTACTTGTTTGTAGCTAAGTTTACAGCTTTTTCGAGAAATTGCTGGCTTACAAGAGGGACCCCGGCACGTTAGTGAACTGTTTAACATTGGATACAAAACACTCAATTAAAAACAAGTAAGCGAAAGTGTAGAACAGGTCAGCTCAAGCTCACCACAGTGCTTAGACTCGTCTGACACGGCGACCGAGAGCACGAAGCTTGCATTCAACAGATCTCGAGGCTAAAAGGCACCAGAAACGCACAAGCGCAGATATCCATCCCGATGTTGTAGCCGGGAGGGAGAAGCAGAGTCCATCGGGCCCAGATACCAGTCCGGCCGGAACCTGGATCGTGCCGATCATCGCCACCAGCATGCCATGCCTCCGCTCGTCTTCGTAGAGACCGATGTGGCACGCGATGCTGGCGTAGTACCCACGGAACAATTGCCGAGTTCGCAGGACATGCCAACGTAGGTGGATAGCAATACAACACAGTGGTTAGGATGACCGACACGCGTAACAATGAATTTTACATACCAACTGTGACGGGGCACACAGCAGCTTGCTTAGAGGAAGCGCTGAGTTTGTGTATACAAACTCTAAGTGAACGGCAGTTCACTTTAGTTCCGGTCTAAAGGAACGTTGACCAAATTAAGGTAGAATTAAGACTGAGTTATATTCTGGTTGGTGCTAAATGAGATCTAATACAAACTATAAGTACTCTATAGTTTGTCCTACATATTTAACTATTGGTTGGCTCTGAAGGGCTGTAGCCATTTCGTAGAGACGATTAGGTGTGTGTGATACACCACCTTACCCCTTGGGTGTGACTTGTCACTCTTGAGTGTAACCTAGTTACACTCCATGTAACCCTGTTACATCCTCCCCCACCTAGGTGCGAGTTTACCACCAATCAGAGTGGAGGGAATAGTGATCACCACCTTTCAATCATTGTCGATTTCAGTCGACCGACACCGTTGTCTTGGTGCGCGGCTCATTTCCAGATTGGAGCAAGAACCCGCAGCACCAACGGTCTCCACGTCGACCTCAAGAGCATGCCTCCCAAGAGTAACACGCGTGGTGTGAAAGCACCTAAGCCCAAGGCTGCGAAGCCGAAGTCTAAGAGAGCTGAGTCTCGCGACAAAGCCTCTGCACGCAAGGCGGATGCCGCTGCATCTGCGGAGACACACGAGTCGACTCGTGGCCGCGCAAAGACGACCTACATAAGTGGTCGTCGTAGTCGATCGCCGAGTGGCTCGGGATCTGACAGGAGTGGTTTGACACCACTCCACAAGGACGAATATCCGGAACGCGCATACGACAGCGACGAAGCGCGCGAGATGGGCGCCCAGAAAGTCCGGGCGGCCCTTGCCAAGGATGCTGAGCTTCGTAAGAGCTCCGGTAATGCCAACTTGCCGCCGCTGAGCGTGATGAACGCGGAGGGACTGAACCTCGATGGGGACGAGCTCATGGGCTCTCCGAGCCCGTCCAAGTCAACGAAGGTGTGGTATTGTAGTACACAGAAACTCGTCAGATATGGGTTCTTAATAAGCACACACAACAATCGCCGAGTTAAGTCGGCTTTGTAGCCCGCGCTGAGTTGCCCCAGCGGTTCGGCCCTTCCGGGACAGTAATGCGTCTCACTTCGCTGAGACCAGGCAATCAAGCCAGTAATTCACTAGAGGTCAGCTGAGCTGACTGACCTCCTGTTTTCTCCTTACGGAGCCTGTGTCCGCCACCAAAGCGTGGGCGACGGCGCGCGAGCGCTTTACAGGTCGCCGAGTGCAAATGCAACTCGGCTTGACGAACGACACCAGGGCTGTACGGCGTGTCGACCCGCTGAGTTGGCGGGGTTTAGTTGGTCGCAACGAAGCGAAAGCGCACAAAGCTGAGTACCCGTCCCGGGCCGACTTAATCTCTTGGCGCTACCACGGTCAACTCCTACAAGCGATGCCTCTAGGAGTTGACGGCAGGCATAATCGAGCCCACGCAGGGACTTACCGGAAAAGTGTACGCTGTTCTTGGACTTAGAAAATTCTGCTCTGTTTGTTTGTTATGTCTGATGGGCTATAAAGCCCCTTCCTAATAGGTCCTATACAAATATCTAGTGAAATGAAGTGGTTTCGCATCTTGGCGGGCCGTTAGCCGAGTTCACCGACTCTTCAGCCGGGTTCCAATTGAGCAACCGACCCTTCAGCTGGCTCTAATTAAGCAACTCGGTTTGGATCTGAAACTCCAAGTCGATCCAGTCGAGTCGAGTCAGCTTTTGACTCTAGTCGAGCCGAGTTGAACTCGGCTTTTAGCTAAGTTGGGTTTGCTCTCCAGCTGAGTCGAGCCAGCTTTAGCTCCAGCTGAGTCGGCTCAGCTCCTGGCTCCAGCTGAGTCTAGTCGGCTTCTGCTCCAGCCGAGTTCACTCGACTTCTGGCGTCAGCCGCGTACAGTACCGTAAATCCTGAGTTTTGATTACTCAGCCGATCCTTGGGTGCCTTGATCGTTCGTTCACGGACGAGTTGAGTGCTGTCAAACAAATTTGACTTGGACTACACCACAACTGCCCCGGTTCTGATACGAATCCAGCTGAAGAGTGTCTGAACCCAATTGGGTGGTCCATTTCTGTCAAGTCGGCCTCTCATTCTGAGCTCCAACGCTGCTTCTCCGAATCTTAGCCGAGTCACACAGCTCCCGGACGAGGGATTAAGCTGTAATAGCCTCTGTCAAAGTGGCGGTTTCCTTCCTGAAAATGTTCGTCTTTGCTTCATGCATCGCCAGCTTTTCACGTGTCAGATTCGGCTGAGTTCAATTCTATGGACTCTGCCCGTGAAAGCCTCTTCTTCTGACGCACGACCGACACACAAGGACGGTGATATGACTTCCCGCAAGACTCCTGTGATCAGCTCTTGGTTCTCCACCTCGAGCATCCAGCAATATCCAGTTCCCTTCCAAGTCGGTTGAACCACTTGTCGAAGAGGAACTCCTGCTGACTGAGGTCTTCAAGCTGACCAACTAGCCAACTCGGTTCTTAGTGGTAGAAATGTTACTGCAGCACGCGGGATTTCGACTTCCGATGGATGACTCATATGTGCAGCGGATGCTACAGCTGGTGTTTATGCCCCAGGTCTGACAACGCGTGCACTCCGCATGGACGTTCTCCTGCGTCGCAACCTGGAGCTAGCCGATCGACAGCACCGTCTCCAACGAAGCCATCTGTGACAGCGGATGCATCCGGGATAGCGGAGGCATCAGCTACAGCGGATGCATCAGTTACAGCGTAGACATCAGCGATCCGTCGCAGCCGAGATATCCGTCACAGCCGATGCATCCGGGATAGCGGAGGCATCAGGCATCTGCACCAGCGGAGGCATCATAAACCGCGGAGGTATCGTGACAGCGGAGGCATCAGCGACCCGTTACAGCCGAGCCATTCGTGACAGCCGAGACATCCGTGAAAGCCGAGACATGCGAACACGTACTAACCGAAGGTAGTCGGTGGAGACGTCCTCGTGGAGTGATATTCAGCTGACACGTTTTCGTGGAGACGTACAACCAGCGACGTCAGCAGACCGACGGTTGTCCATGACGACTTACATCCGACGGTTGTCGGTCGATATGTCCTCGTGGAGACGTACAACCAGCGAGCTCGGCTGATACGTCGTCGTGGAGAATTACAACCAGCGAACTCGTCGACCAGTGGTTGGCAGTGCCGACGTACAACCAGCGGTTGACGGATGGTACGTGCTCGTGGAGACGTACAACCAGCCAACTCGGCGGTCGGACGGTTGTCTAAGGTGACATACATCCGACGGTTGTCGGCGGACCGGCGATTGGCGGAGGATACGTGCTCGTGGATACGTACAACCAGCGCGCTCGGCGAATACGTCGTCGTGTAGACATATCACCAGCGAACTCGGCGGACCAGCGGTTGGTCGTTGAGACGTACAACCAGCAGTTGACGGATGGTACGTGCTCGTGGAGACGTACAACCAGCGAACTCGGCTCATACGTCGTCGTGTAGACGTACCACTAGTGAACTCGGCGGACCAGCGGTTGACCGTTGACCGTTAAGTCGTACAACCAGCGGTTGACGGATGATCCGTGCTCGTGGAGACGTACAACCAGCCAAATCGGCGGTCCGACGGTTGCCTAAGGAGACATACATCCAACGGTTGTCGGTGGAGATGTACATCCACGTGTTGTCGGTGGAAACGTCTTGGTGGAGACGTACAACCAATGAACTCAGCTGATACGTCTTCGTGGTGACGTAAGACCAGCGCAATCAGCGGTCCGACGTTTGTCTATGGAGACGTACAATCGACGGTTGTCGGTGGATACGTACAACCAACGAAGTCGGCAGATACGACAATGAGCTGTGCAGTGACGATGAACAGAAAATTCACTTCACGATGGCCCAGCCGAGATGCATCTTGTCGCATGGCTCTGAGATCGACTCGTACTCGTCGAGAAAGAGACCAGGATTTTCCAAGTCGCGTATGCGCACCTGACGGGGTGGGCAGCCGAGTCGGTCTGCATCTAGCGGACTTCTTTCGTCGTCGAGGCAGTTGTCAGCTGCATTGTGCTGATCTGTGTATTCGAGGTGGACTTTGCTAGGCTCGTAGAGAGAACCTATAATGGTTCTCGACTCGGCTTCCGACCTCTGAACTCAGCTGGCTATCAAGGTCTGGCAGCTGAGTTGGTAAACTCGATCGCCAGATCTAGTCGATGGTAATCACGATATCACAACTGCCCCGGTCACGACACGAGCCAGAGGGGTGAGTGTCTTGACCACAGTA
This sequence comes from Phytophthora syringae, assembly GCA_012656105.1. Taxonomy (NCBI): domain Eukaryota; phylum Oomycota; class Peronosporomycetes; order Peronosporales; family Peronosporaceae; genus Phytophthora; species Phytophthora syringae. Next base: position 46,265 of record JAAKBD010000076.1, read on the forward strand.
GTCGGATTTCTTCTTATTTCCATCTCCATTCGTAAAACAAAATTATGCGAAATACAAGTTGATGCAGTAGCTTTTTCTCATCGCCCAGCCTGCAATCAAAACTAGGCGATGGTCCAATCGTGCTGGTGTAATCGATGTTAAAACTTGCACGATTTTTGACCAGATCTCATTTCCATGGTCGTGCAGAAAGTGCCGGTCATCATTCCACCACAGGGCACCGGTAGACTCGTCAATATTGTTTTGCCAACGCCGTTTTGATATTCACCGGCTCCTTTGTCGGGCTCCCAAATGTCTTCTGGCGGAGGGTCTTCAGTGAAATCGAGCAGCCGTCGAACGTCGTTAACCTGGTCCGCTAGTCGACTGGTGTACCAATAGCTGAGTCCCGATTGGTACGCTTCTGCAGCGGAGCCGCTACATGAACGTTCATGACTGACACAGCTGACTGACGCCTGGGGAACCCAAAACGCAGGCTCGAGTAGCTGTCCAGCCGAGTTCAGCGTCGGTAGCGTCACATAATCTTCAAGGGCCAAGTGAGGTGGGCGATCGTCGATAGCGCCTATCGCTTGTTTATGCTCAATGAGACAACCGTGAGATAAAGTACCACCCGGTCCTTTGTGTTGCCGTGTGTCACCTTTTCCGCCGTTCGAGACATTCATTCTGCTCGACTGACTCGGCGAACTCGGCTTCCAGTCGAGTTCGTGAAGTGACCTGTCACCGGCGGTGGCAGAACCCGATGCATCAAGTTCACTTAACATGACCTCGGCTAGACCGAAGTCGACCAATGTTCCGTCAACTGGGCTCAGGTGGCCCATTGTTGATTCTGAGTCAGTCCAGTGGTAACCTGAATTCGTAATGCCGTATTCGTGACGTTCTTCGTCGGGTCGCGTTCTTGTGGCCAGATGATCATATAGCGGCTTCATTGCCGCAACCAAAACTTCAGCTTCTGCGGCTAGTTGGGTCACCCTAGCCAGCGTATTAGCCGGCTTGTCGTACGCCGTCACCTCAATCGGCTTAGACGAGGCCGGATCATCCGTAGTTGAGTCAGCTGACTCAAAATCGCAGTCTTCTGCCCCAGCACCTGTCTTGCACACTGCAGCAGCCACACCATCAGGACGTCTCGAATGAACGTCAAACTCTTCGCTTTGCTGGTTCCCCATGTCGGGTGGTTGTGCTTCATCACCAAAACCAAACACATAGTTCTCTCTCTGTGCTGACTCAGCTGGTTGTGGTTGACTCATCATCTCGCGTAATCTCGACCGTAGAAAATTCCACAGATCTCTGTCGAATCGACTGGACTCAGCTGGTCGAACACGAGAAGTCTTGCCCCAGCATCTGTCGAGTCGAGCCGAGTCGGCTGACCTTCTTCTCGGTCGCGTAGGGTCGGGGAATTGGAAACCATTCATAGCGTGACAGTTTTGAACCTTCCAGTCACGCAGGTTCTTCAGTTTTTCACCCAAGAGCTTCCGAGTGATAATCTTCTCGGCTCGGTGGATGTCGTCAAGCTGCAAGGGGTACAACAGATCCATCCCATCATCGTCGCCACAGTTTAACAGGAACTGTTCGACATGGTCAGCTGCGTCAGCTCCTCCTCGTTCGTACTCGATTTTGGCCGTACGAGCATATCCATTCAGCCGAGTAAGAAAATCGCAGATTCCTTCGTTCTTCTTGCGATACGCTGAGTAGTACCGCGCGCGAGCTGACTGGTCGAGCTGAGAACAGTAGTATTTCAGGAAGGCTTTGTTGAGTAGACGCCAACGACCCTGTGTCTTCGTTGGAAGTTGACGGAACCAGCTTTTCGCCGTTCGTCCGAGACTCAGCGAGAAGAGTTCACACCACGTATCCTGAGCTATCCGAGTTCCTTTCATCTCATAGATGAACCGCTTCAACCACTGCAAAGAGGTGTCCGCTTGGAATCGCTTACCACCGAACTCGGCTATCTTGTCCAAGGACACATGCGACCGAATCTCCAGCAATCGGCCATGGTTTTGATCGGCAATCATCGAAGCTGAGACGGCGGATCTATTATTGCAGAGTGTCTTCTTCACTTTCAGGTTTCCAGTCATCCTCCGCCTCGGCTTCGTCACCAGCGTTGTAGAGGTGATCGTAACGGCCTCCCTGACACGCCGGGCTCTTCATCATCTTCTCTCCAAGTCGCGCCAGCACCTTGTTTGAACTCGGCTTATTGGCCCTCTGTGTTGCTCTAGGAATTAAGGGCGGACGTTTCCCTTTAGCAACACCTTGGTATTCATCTTCGTCATCGTCCGTATCTTCTTCGCCGAGTTGCGCCAACACTTTGCTCGCATTAAACGTATCGGCATTCGGCGTTACTCGAGTAATTAGGGGCGGACGGTCCCCTTGAGCAACACCTTTGCATTCTTGTTCTTCATCGTCCGTATCATCAGCTAACCCAGCGGCCAGGTTGCGTTCCACGGGTCGGGTCCGACCAACTTGGAGCGACAACTCGTCGTCCTCGCCGAGTAGCTCGCCAGCTGACTTTTCGTAGTCAGCTTCGGCCTTCTCTTCATCTTCATATCCTTCTCCATAGTCACAGTCTTCGTCATCTTCGAATTGGACGCTGCGGTCTCCATGCCCAGCCGAGTCAGTGATCAGCTGACTAGCTGATTTAGGTCCTTCAACGGGTGAGCCAGCATCCATTGCTGGACTCCCTCCACTCGGCGATGAAAATCCCGTGACCATCTTGCTCATTTGATTCTCGAAACTTGGTTACTTGGTACCCACGAAACAAACGCACCCTGTTCCCGGGTCGCGGCACCAGTTGTGGTATTGTAGTACACAGAAACTCGTCAGATATGGGTTCTTAATAAGCACACACAACAATCGCCGAGTTAAGTCGGCTTTTGTAGCCTGCGCTGAGTTGCCCCAGCGGTTCGGCCCTTCCGGGACAGTAATGCGTCTCACTTCGCTGAGACCAGGCAATCAAGCCAGTAATTCACTAGAGGTCAGCTGAGCTGACTGACCTCCTGTTTTCTCCTTACGGAGCCTGTGTCCGCCACCAAAGCGTGGGCGACGGCGCGCGAGCGCTTTTACAGGTCGCCGAGTGCAAATGCAACTCGGCTTGACGAACGACACCAGGGCTGTACGGCGTGTCGACCCGCTGAGTTGGCGGGGTTTAGTTGGTCGCAACGAAGCGAAAGCGCACAAAGCTGAGTACCCGTCCCGGGCCGACTTAATCTCTTGGCGCTACCACGGTCAACTCCTACAAGCGATGCCTCTAGGAGTTGACGGCAGGCATAATCGAGCCCACGCAGGGACTTACCGGAAAAGTGTACGCTGTTCTTGGACTTAGAAAATTCTGCTCTGTTTGTTTGTTATGTCTGATGGGCTATAAAGCCCCTTCCTAATAGGTCCTATACAAATATCTAGTGAAATGAAGTGGTTTCGCATCTTGGCGGGCCGTTAGCCGAGTTCACCGACTCTTCAGCCGGGTTCCAATTGAGCAACCGACCCTTCAGCTGGCTCTAATTAAGCAACTCGGTTTGGATCTGAAACTCCAAGTCGATCCAGTCGAGTCGAGTCAGCTTTTGACTCTAGTCGAGCCGAGTTGAACTCGGCTTTTAGCTAAGTTGGGTTTGCTCTCCAGCCGAGTCGAGCCAGCTTTAGCTCCAGCTGAGTCGGCTCAGCGTCTGGCTCCAGCTGAGTCTAGTCGGCTTCTGCTCCAGCCGAGTTCACTCGACTTCTGGCGTCAGCCGCGTACAGTACCGTAAATCCTGAGTTTTGATTACTCAGCCGATCCTTGGGTGCCTTGATCGTTCGTTCACGGACGAGTTGAGTGCTGTCAAACAAATTTGACTTGGACTACACCGCAAAGGGGTCTCCAAGTACCTCGGGTTCTCTCGCTAAGAACCTCTCCTTCGCGGAGGGTTTGCGAAAAGCCAAAGCCCAAAAGGCTAAGGTCGGCGAGGAGGAAGAGGAGGCCGCTACGGCCAAGAAGCGTATGGCTTCGAGGTCTCCGCGTTGCGAAACGGCGGAGGCCATTGGGAAGAAAGAGCCCAGTCAGTACCTCTTCTCTTCTCCCGAGTGTGGGGAGGAAGTGGAAGAGGGTGCTCTCTCCGAAGAGAAGCCGATCAGTAATGATCTAGACGCCCAACAAAAGCAGTTCCTCTCAGAACGCTCAGGAGCAGATCACTCACAAAGTGATCTCTCCATTCCGAGGAGGGTGGATCCCGTTGCTCGTGCGCCCTTACAGGCGGGCAATGGGTAATATCCACCCGACGAGAACACTGGTTCTCCTGTGTATCTAGAGGAGCTTTCTGCTCCTCGGAAGCTCGTTGGAGGATACAGTCTACGAGAGGGTTCTCGTTTCGAACAATCCGTTGTTCAAGTGCGTCGAGGCGGCTCGGTGTGTGCTCTTGGCACCGCACCGGATCCCTCTCAAAGAGTTCACCACTCGACGTAAGAAGCCTGAGAACAAGGGAGGGCTTCATCCCGTTTGGGGGTACCCATGGGTCATGCCCGAGCATTGCTCTTCCGATATCTCAGCGGAGACGTTGTTCTGGGAATGGGTAGCCCTACGGGGTTTGACGCCCAAGAGATTCAAGATCTCGAAGCCGAAATTCGACTGTCCTGTATTTTGGACCAGCGCGACTTGCGCATTGAGTTTGTTCACCTCGTGGGCAAACGACAGTTAACACCTGTCATACCGGAGCTCCGGCGTGCGGGCCCCATTGGCGCGCGGATCGCGCGGATCGCGCGCCAGCATGGTACTTTTGCGAGTGCCATGCCTCGTTCGTCGGCTAAGAAGCCGCGAACTACTTTCGAAGCGGTCGCTTCTGTTCCCAGATCGCGACAGCCTTCGGGCAGTCAAGCCGGAGCCGGTCAATCGGCTCCCACGAGTTCTGTGAATCGGGGTAACCCCTCCATTTCACTAAGAGCTGGCGCTTCCCGTGGAGGCGCCGCTCGTGGAGAACCCGCTCCACGTGATAGTGGATCTCTCCATGGCGATCAAGCAGCGCCGGCGGAGGACGAGAACGCGTTTGAGTTCGAGCCCTCGGCGCCACAGTCGAAGACGCGTTCGGCTTCGTCCGCGGGGAATCCTTCCCTTTCGTTTTACGAGAAGGAGAATCGCCTTCTCCAAGAGCGCGTGTGCGCGCTCGAGATGGCGATGAACATCGGCCAAGGTGGGAAGGCTGCCAGGATGGCTGGTATTGTGGGATCCCTTGAGCAACTTCGCTCTGACGTGAGAACTGAGTTCCAGAACGTCCACGATCGGATTCAGCGTCGTGTCGAGGAGATCGACCAACTGCAATCCGATCCCCATCTGTTGGCCGAGAGTACTCCTCGTATTCCGCCCCAACATGGGACAACGCCTTACGGCTACCCTGCCGCACCTCGTGGGCAGGCTTCAGGCGGGAGCCAGTCTTTTGGCTACCCTGCCACTTCTCGTGGAGCGCCTCGAGGGGCGGCCCAGACTTACGGCTATCCTGTGCCTTACGGGTTTGGGGCCTATCCGGGGTATGACCAGATGCCTTACCCAGGGCCGGCCTTCCAGGCACCTCCTTATGGGGGATCTGCGCAAGCGGGTCGCCCACCGTTCCCAGTGGCTCAGCCACAGGCTTCGCAGGAGCTGACGGAGTCTGCTCCACCTGGAGGTCGCTTCGAGGAAGTGAGCTCGCCGGCTCAAGGCCCTGGCCCGCTCCCTGAGAGGAAGCTAGATCCTGCGGATCGTGGTAGCGCTTAAGGCGACCCACGTAAAACGTTGGGTGCGTCGCCATTGAATTTGGAAGGTCAATGGTGTAAGCTGCACCACGCCGGCTGAGGACCGTGAAGGGTCCGATGAAGCGGTGCTTCAACTTGTTGCTCTCAACAGAGCTAACCCGGTTTAGCGGTAGGTTCCTAGTGTCAAGTAGGACTAAATCACCTTCTTTAAACACGCTTAAATTTCCTCTTCCGTGTTTGTCTGAGTACTCCTTTTGTTTATCCTGTGCGGACGCCATCGCGTCACGCACGCGGTTGATAACATTCAACCTAGTGCCAATAAACTCTTGCACTTGCTTTCTTAAGGAAGCTGGGTCGATGTCCGAGACCCGGGAGGAAAGTGCTTTCCGAGCCTCTCCCCACTTAGGATAGAAGCATCGGTGTCGCCACGAACCGTGAGCGGCACCCGAGGGTTACGAAGCCCAATCAAATAGAACGGGGTAAACCCCGTTGATGCGTGTACCGCATTGTTGAGTGCAAACTCAACGACCGGCAGACGGTCGGACCAGGTGCGAGGTGCCTCTGCGCAAATACTGCGCAGTGTGTCCTCGAGCACGCGGTTAACCCGCTCCGTCTGGCCATCCGTTTGAGGGTGGTCAGCGGTCGACATGTGTTGACGAGTTCCAATGAGTTGGAACAGCGTCTTCCAAAACGCAGCGGTAAACCGCGGGTCTCTATCAGAGACAATGGTCTCTGGGAGGCCATGGTAGCGAAACGCGCCGTCAATAAACAGACGAGCGGCGTGTTCGCCCGTGACCGTATCAGGCACAGGTGCTAGATGCACCATCTTGCTCAGACGGCACGCGAACACCAAAATTCCGGTGTTGCCGTGCCTGTCAGCTGGAAGTCCAAAGATGAAGTCGAGACTCATCGACTTCCAGCAATCCACAGGGACCGGCAGGCTCTGTAAAGGAGCCGAGGCATGGCCTGCAGGATTCACTCGCTGACATGTTTCGCATGCCTTCACATAGTTGGCGACCCAGTTGTACATGTGGGCCCACCAGAACGACTGTGAGACTGACTGGAAGGTCTTCTCGCGACCGAGATGGCCGCTGGAAGGCGCGTCGTGCGCCTCCTGAAGTATGTCGTACTTCATACCTTCATCATGAGGGACCACAACCCGAGGAGGGTCTGCGGGGTCCACTCTGTAATGAAGAAGACCATCGGTCTATTCATACCGATGGAGGCGAGACCTCTGTCGTGGCGTAAGCCATTCCGACTTGGCGTCCTTCCCAGCGGACAGGAACCGTACTAGAGGAGCGAGAGATTCGTCCTCTCGATACGCCATGCGTATCCTATCGTACAGAGCCGTCGTCACACGACTAATATGAACTAACTCATAGTCTGGGCGACGCGAGAGCGCGTCGGCAAGCACATTAAGCTTACCAGGCTTGGATTCGACGCGGAAGTTGTATTCCGCGAAGAATGACAGCCAACGCGCCATTCTCTGTGAGAGATGTGGCGAGTTAGTCGCCGTCCGCAAGGACGCGTGATCCGTATAGATCACAAAGGGCTTGGAGCCCAGAAGATGCACTCGGAACTTCACGAGCGCATACTTCATGGCAAGGAGTTCCTTATCATGAACTGGGTAATTCCGTTCGGCCGCTTTGAGCTGCCTGGACTGGAACGAGATAACTCGCTCGCGTCCGTCCGCGTCGTTCTGAAGTAGTGCGCAACCGATTGCATAGTCGGAAGCGTCACAGACGATGCTGAACGGCTTCGTCTCGTCTGGCAGTGCCAAGACCGGTGCTTGCTGCAGACTTGCTTTGACTTTGTCGAAAGCGTCTTGGTGACGGTGCTCCCAGCACCAGTCACAGTCCTTCTTAAGGAGGTCTGACAGGGGTTTAGCCAAGCCCGCATAGCCTGCGCTATATAGTTGGCTAGACCCAACCACTTTCGAAGGTCTTTCTGAGACCGAGGTGTTGGCCAAGCAGAGATGGCCTTCACCTTCTCGGGGTCTGCCCGGACTCCTACGTTGCTGACAAAGCAACCGAGAACCTTGATCTCGGGAGCCGCAAAGACGCACTTGTCGATGTTGGCATAGAGCTTGTTGGCTCTCATGACCTCGAACACTCGACGGAGGTGCTTCAAATGCACCTCCATAGCCGTCTGGCCTTGCTCGGCTCGGCTATGGACGAAGATGTCGTCAAAGTACGTCTGTGTGAACGTACGGAGTGGTTTGAATAGCTGCGTGACCAAGCGATTAAAAGTCGCTGGGGCATTTGACAACCCTTGTGGCATAACTAGCCACTCCCAAAGCATCCCGCTTGGCGTGCTTACCGCCGTCAAAGGGATGTCACTTTGACGCATCAGGATCTGGTAGTATCCGTCCACCAGATCCAAGGCACTGTAGAGTTCACAGCCTGCCATGTTGTTTAACAACACATCCTTGCGCGGGATGGGTGTCTGTACCGTCGCGCTGTTCAGCTTGTTGAAAGCGTGAACCAGACGCCACTTCCCGTTCGGCTTCCGAACGCAGAAGGTGGGCGTCGAGTGCGGGGATTTTGACTCCCGCACCATGCCTGCCTTCGCCTTAGCGGCGAAGAAGTCGTCAATGACTTCACACTGCTCGCGAGGCAGTGGCCATTGTCTGGTGACACAGTACTTTGTGCCTGGCACGAGATCAATCTCGTGCCTCACTCCGCGATGAGGCGGGAGTTGGGACGGTGGATTCTTCGACACCACGTCCGAAATCTCCTTCACCAAAGGATACAGTGGATCCTTCGGGTTCTTGAGTATCTCAGAACCCAAGCGCTTTACGCGCTGGCGAGTGAACTCCTCCAGGACATCCTCGTCCATCACAGAGGAAGAGTTTAACTCCTCAGCGGGGGTCTCTTGTTTTAGAAGGACCACCTCCGCAATGTCACCGACCTTGAGGTCGATCAGAAAGTCATTCATTGACATTTCTTCGAGGTTCAGTAGCTCTGACACCTCGGGCAGCGGCTCTAACATGAGCGCGCCTGCCTTCGCGCGACGGCCTGTTTCGCCATCGAAGACGTGATAACACTCTTCCGCCGAGCTAGTCGAAGGAGCCTGGGCCCTGGGCTCCGAGTCACTTGACGTGACTACAGTTTGACCTGAAGTCAAACTCGACTTACGGCGGCGGCGATGGTCTCGTCGACGACGGCCTCGACGCGAGATTACGTTTCTCACGTCGGGTGATGCCCGCTCTAGGACATAACAGACCGCTAAGGTTTCGTGTGGAACTTCGTTACCCACACAGGAAGCGCTCCCCGCGTCTTCCTCTTCAGTTAAGGTCTGGGCGACCGGGTGTGGACCTAAGTTACCCACCTGGCGAGCATCTCCTGATGCTGCCACGCTCGGGGTTCCTGCCACCAAGCTAGCTTTTGGTGGACCCTGAGGTCGTCCGTCTTGGACTCGGTCTCCTGACCTACTGCAACCTCATTTACAGTTACTGAGGGCGCGCTTACCACGCTGGTGGGGCCAAAACCTCTTCGGACGCTGTGGCGCCCTGGCGAGCCTTGCGGAATCCCCGGTATCTTTCAGAGGTGGGAACATGACTCACCAATGCTCTGTCTGATACGGCGGGGCGGCTGGCACCAATGGCTTTGCCGCGCCAATCGATTCATGGCTCATGCTTCTCGAGCCATGGCATCCCTAGGATCAAGTCATACTTGTCCATCGTTAAAACGGTAAACCGTTCTCGGCTATCGAAGTCTTCGAACTTGATAGCCAGGCCCATGTGGACCTTAGGTACTGTAATTATCGTACCGTCGGCAAGCCTTACTTTGACTTGCCCGTACCCTTTGCTCTCTCGCAGAGCATCCGCTAACTTGTCGCCATTCTTGGCGACTGTCTGGCGGCGTGCGAAGTTCTTCGACGCCCCAGAGTCGATCAAAACCCGAAAGGGATGATCATATCCTCGTACGTTTGCATGTACAACGAGCAGCCCATCGCTGCTCTTCTCCGATTCGAGAGTGCAAAGACTCTCAGGGGCTAAGTCTCCATGGTGCGCGCCACCCGCGCACCGCTCGTGAAGACTTAGATCTTCCCCAGTAGGGCGCCCCGTCCCTACTGGTTTCCCAGTTCCCCTGGCCACGGGGTCGCGGCTTCTGCCAGCGGCCCTTGAGACCAACGGGTCTAGGAGGAAATCGTCTCCGTTGTCCACCTGCAGGACAGGCACGTTTCATGTGCCCAAGCTTACCACAGCCGAAGCAGCGAATGTCTTGCTGCTCGGCCAGGCCAAGGTCCATGGGGACGGGCCCGCTAGGAGCGCCTCTCGCAGCACCTGAGGTTGGTGCGGAGTTCCCTGGCCAGGTACTCGTCGGGGTACGAGCCTGTTTGTGGCTGTACTCCTCTTGAAGAGCGATCTGAACCGCTGCTTCAAGGGTAATTGCTTGTACCCGGAACAATTGGGTCCGAGCTGGACCGACTCGTAGGCCGTCCATGAACACAGTCACCTTGATGTGTTCCGGGAGTGGATTCCCCACAAGAGATGCAGTAAGCTCTCGCATCTCTTGTATGTACGCGTGCAGCTCGCGCCTTCCTTGTCTGCACGACAGGAAGCGCCAGCGCTGGCGATACTCATAGTTCGCCGGGAGGAAAGCGGCTCTCAGCTGCTCGCACAACTGGGCCCATGATGCAAAGCATCCTGGCGTTGTCGCCTCACGCGTATACGCCCAGCTCTTAGCTCTGCCACTAAGGTGCGACAGAGCAAAAGCGACACGAAGTCGTTCGCTCGAGATGAGAGCCGCGTCCATGGCGAGCTCAACTTCTCTGACCCAGAAGTGAAGGTTTTCTCCTTCCTTTGGTCACCTCCAGCCGCAACGGCTTGGGAGCCGGTGGCTTAGCCTCCGTGACCGGAGGCTGGATGGTGCCTCGCACATGGGCGATTAACCCTCGCTCGTACTCGTCGAACGCCGCGACGCGTTCGATCTGTTCGTTCGGCGTTGACGCCGCCAAACTACGGAGTGCTTCTACTCCAAAGATGCCTGCCATCTTCCGAACGGACTCAAACTGTGAGTCGTTCAAATGATGGAACTCATTTCTGTCTTCCATCTTGACTCGTGACTAGAGTCCCAAGAGGATTCGGGTAGTACAATCGCTACCTGCGTAGGCGTGGATTGACTACAAGTGCTACCAAGTGTGACGGGGACACAGCTTGCTTAGAGGAAGGGATGAGTTTGTGTATACAAACTCTAAGTGAACGGCAGCTCACTTTAGTTCCGGTCTAAAGGAACGTTGACCAAATTAAGGTAGAATTAAGACTGAGTTATATTCTAGTTGGTGCTAAATGAGATCTAATACAAACTATAAGTACTCTATAGTTTGTCCTACATATTTAACTATTGGTTGGCTCTGAAGGGCTGTAGCCATTTCGTAGAGACGATTAGGTGGTGTGTGATACACCACCTTACCCCTTGGGTGTGACTTGTCACTCTTGAGTGTAACCTAGTTACACTCCATGTAACCCCGTTACACATCGAGATAAAATGCACCCTAACCGCATAGTTACTCAAGCTTCCATTCGCAACAACGCGCCGAAATTGATGTAAAATAAGCTGTAAAATATGGGTGTGGAACTTGGACATCGACGACTTGGGCGCTGCAAGCTTCCCCGACACGGGCACCAAGGCCAACGACAAGAACGAGAGCGAGGTGACGCACAAACAAATGGCTCACCTGCGCCTCTCGCCGGGCAACCCGCTTCCGGTGATTTGCCACGGTCCACCCAAAGGGAGCTGCCGCTGCGTGGATGCTGAACGGCCTGCTGCAGGTGCTCAACACGGGTTTGATCCCGGGCAACCGTCAGCTGGACAACACGTGAGCCGCTGCGCAAGTACGATCAGCTGGTGTACCCGACCGAACCGTAGCTTCCAGACGGTGGGCATCAAGGCCGTGGTGATGAAGAGCTTCAGTTTCGGCAAGGTGCTGCTGGTGTACCCGGTTGTCTGCTGTCGACGCTGCCAGCCGAGGAGTTCCTCAGTACTCGGGTCTGCGCGAGAATGGTCTGATCAAGGTGAACACGCACACGCAGAACGTGATCACGGGCAAGTAGTCGCACATCCAGGTGAAGAACGGGGCTCCGTACACTTCGGCGCAGGAGAGCAATGTGTGCATGGACCCGACGGCGCGTGCCGAGTACGACGCGACGGGCGCTTTGACGGCGCGTACTCGAGGAGAATCGTCGTGTGCGTGCGGATAAGAGCGCGAAGAAGGCGAAGGCTGCCGCGGCGGCATCCGTGAAGATGACCTCGGAGGCGCACTCGGCCAACTCGCCGTCGACGCTGTTGGCTGCCATCAACAACCAAGCCACGATCGACATCGGCCTGTCATTGAGCAGCATGTCCAATGGCACCATGTCTACGTTGAGATCCTGTATAATGGCGAGGACTTACTGCATTACAACAACAAGGACGAGGACGTGCAATTCTGCCACCATGCGCCGCACCCAGCCGTGGTGTTTAAGGGTTTCTGATATTCAAAATGCTCGAGAAGTTCTTGATGCCCACTGTGACAAGTACAACTTGCGGAAAGGATCCGAGCACTCGGCTTCGTGACTTCGACTACGACTATTCATCGCTGTGGCTCATCCCACGTCAAGCACGTATTTGTGGCATCCTAGTTTGCAGGCGACAATATTTTTCCTCAACAATTATACGTGCTCGACCTGTTTCGCACCTCTACCCCATGACATTATGTTGCAACCAGGTGGGCATGAGCGAGACTTCACAAACGAGAAGACAAATAGCTGCGGATTGAGTTATTCTTGGGCTGCAAGTATCTTTAGGTAAATCATCGCTCCATTTTGATTGATGTTGCCTATGTGTACCGATAATGAAGAGCGGATCAGCGAAGTTAAAGTAATCGCATACAAAAACCTGTCTGACATAAGCGCAGATATTTCCTACTGGTTTACTATTGGATTTGTGCTTGCGATGGAACTGACAAGCGTGTCTATTCATTCTGAAGTGGAGAATGATAGCCACGATTTCGTTTTGCTTGCTGCTTGAGCGACGATACCTTGTGTGAAACTTGATCGGTGGTAGCATCACTTGTGCTATTCGGGAACTCACTCCGAAATCGTTTAACTGCTACAGCAGGCCGAATAGATGAATCTTGTTCCACTAACTTTCTCAAGAAGCTGACGTACTGATTCGGCATTCGATAACGCAGCTTTTTTATGGAGAGCTTCCCGTCGTGATATTGTCTGCAGCAGCTCGTTGTCGCTTTCGAGATTGAATCAATCGTGACACTTCACCTCGAATGTCGTTTTCGCTGGGAAGATTGTAGCACTTTGGGTGCTTCATCTTCAATTTCTCCAGCATTCTAGATGGACCAAGTCTTTCGGATGTGTTCTTCTCTCCACAAACAAACATTTCCAGAATCTCCCCGGCGTATAACTTGACGTATTTCGCACCGTACATTTTGCCTTTAGGAGGACGTATTGCCCAGCCTTGTTTTAGGACGTTCGTTGGAGAATGTGCAAGAATCAAACCGCATGATGTTACAAGCCGATTTGTGAGATCCGACGATTGGATTACACCCAGTCTACCAGTTTCTCGTAGATCCAAAAGCGAGCGCTTCACAAATCCTGATACATCTCTTTCTGGGTAGGGGTTTTTCTGTCGCGCCGACAGCGGCAAGAGCATAGTTCGACTAGGGTTGTTCCTGCTCCGATCTCGAAGCCGAATTTGGACAGTTGTTGTGATCGTGACACCTGTGATAGCTCCATTCATAACACTCGGGAGAACCACTTCTTCGTCGCGATCTGCGTCTTCGAGTTCTAGGTCACCTTCACCGAAATTGATGCTCACATGTTCCCTGAATTCGCCCCCAGATATGCCACCGATGCTTTCGACAACATCATTACCCTCATCAAGATCGTTTGGGCGAAGCAGCCTTGTGCTGGTATCTATAAAACTAATTGGTGTAGCTGAAGTTGAAGTTGTGGTACTTGCACACCGAGTACAGGTCGATAACTGAGGGCACACTTCGACCTTTATTCCTTCTCCAATACGAGAGTATGAAAATACTTGAGCATTATATTGAGGACACGACCCAAACGCGAACATTTCTCCTGGGAAGCATCAAATGCATGTTCTGGATAATGATACAGGACGTCGTTCACGCGTTCAACAAACTTGGAAAAGCAGCGTAACGTTGGTGCTATCTCATCATAAAATTGTTTCATCTTATCTCGGTTGTACTGCACCAGCTCGGCGATGCAGTTTGGAAGACCTCCATCTGCTGTCAAAGCTGTGACAAGCTGTTGGGGTGTTGTGCAGTCGTTTCCTTGCTGTACCCACGTCTTGACTTTTCCTGTAGCTCGAGCAAAATGGGCATCCAATAAAGATTTCCCGTCTTGTGTCTCGCTGTGGATAAAGCGATCAACACAAATTCCGTGCGCCCAACCCAGCACAGGGATGACCATCGTTATAAACGGGTTCTGGTAGTTCGTGGCGTTATCACTTTGCACGACCAAGTGCTTGACGTGGGGAGTATCACGCTGGAGTGTTAACAACATTGCCTCAAAAATGCCGACACGGATTCTTTATCCTGCTTGTTGTCATCAGCAGCAATGTGATCGAAATACAGTTTTGTCTCGACCGCATTAGCACCAACAGAAGTTGATTCCATTTGCCAAAATCGAACCATTACGCCATGCCAGGTCATTCCTCGCTTGCCATAGTGATCGACCGTCTTTTCACGAAAATACTGGGGTCGAACTTCATTTTATAATCCAGGACAACGATGGCTTCATCGGAGGTGCCATTTTCAGCGCACCTTTCTTCATGTTGTCAGCCACTTTCTGGAGCTCTTTCTGTTGATTTAACACCCGCAAGCGGTGTCCATGAACAGCTGATTTTTTCATGACCGTCTTTCACCACTTGAAGGGTGCTGGAGTCTGCATCTGATGCTTTCACCTGCTCCATTAGACTGTAGAAAAGACTGTCCGCACTTCGACAAGCTGCACAGGTAATGAGTCGCTCGTTGGAGCTACCGTCAAGAGGACAAGGCGTCAGCCCAAAAGCAGCATCATGTCGTGGGCATGCAGTCAACCCTTCTTGAATGGTATCAATGGAGCAGAATTTATCGTACTTGAGCCAGGATTTCAAACTTTCAAACTGTTTCAGCAGTGATACCCTGTTGTGCGGCAAAACCTCATTGATAATACGCTCCAGCACGTTGAAGTTGTCGTTGATGAGGAAACCGGTCACGTAGTCGACTGCTTGGCGCGTACGAACTTCTCCATGCGTCAAAATGGTGCATACACGATAGAATGTGCTTTTTGGCAGAGGCGACTTTCCATCACGTGAAGCCAAATAGGTGTCGTAGATCAGCTGAACGGTTCGACGCCTGAGAATTGAAGGAACATCATGAACCTTTCCGTCCAGAACGATTCGCTTCGTCACGACAGATATGCAACATTATCAAAAGATAAAATCCACTCAATCGCTCCGGTCACCACTTCTTCTTTGAAAGACTGCTTGGGAATCAAATACTTTGGGAGACAACCACTTTCAATCAGTGTACAAAAATCGTCGCGGCCTTGATAGTACGCGTGGAGACTAATGTAGAAGCTGCCAAACATGTCCTTTGCGTCCCGTATCTTTGCGTGAGGGTATGTCTCGCAGAGCACAGCTCGAATTACACGACGCTCAACAGAACGTGATTTGGCTGATGCCCACACTTGGGCAGCAGGAGCAATTGTGTCAAGGGTCGAGTCAGTCGATACATTGCCTGTGTATCGCGGCAACCACTTGATAAATCTAGTCATCGACACGGCTGCGCTATCAGGCCCACACACGGTCTCAGCAACACAGGTAAGTATACGCAAATAAAGCCTTATAACTACATTGCGTCGCCACTCGTCGCATGTGTTGTCTTGGTAATTGAAGCCGTTTTCAGCATCTAGTTCTTCATCAATAAGTTTGTCATCAAAAATAACACCACTTCGATTTTCCCAAAAATCTCGCCTAGAGCGGTTTGAACGGGAAGGCATATTTTTGTAACATACTGAATGTCACTTTCATCATCGCCAAGATATCGCATAAGTGAGAGGTACGACGGCAAATGCTTTCGAGAATGAATAGGTGTCAATGGAGCCGGACTTTTAAATACATGTGAAGCACTCCGTTTCCCAAGACCGCTCCATCTGGGTGGGGTACTTAGGGTATCACTATGAAAATCGGCTCCTGGCCTTCCAATTCTACGGCGTTTCTTTGCAGATGCCCGAAGTCCATCGCAGCTGCATTCGCACCTTGGACATTTCGCACAAACACCACAAGCTGCGCAATGGCATGCACATTGAAGCACCCTCCCCATATTCATGTATGGCTCGAATTAGCGCCACCAGTTCCGCCTTCACCTCCGAAAGCAACAACAACGCTTGGTCTAGCAATACCAACCACACGGACAGCACCTGATACCAGCAGTGCCCACGTAACGAACTACGCCTCCTTCAACCACAGCGAGGCCTCCAACTCCAGCGGCAGCCTGAGCTCCTCCTCCAACAGCAACAACCACGGCAACAAGCACCCCAGCGACACCCCTCAGCAGCAACGAGACTTACAACGACAGCGGCAGCTAGAGCTTCACCTCCAACGCCAATAACCACGACAACAAGCCGAGACCAACCACACAGACAGCACCTGATACCAGCAGCGCCCACGTAACGAGCGACGCCTCCTTCAACCACAGCGAGGACTCCAACGACAGCGGCAGCCTGAGCTCCACCCCCAACAGCAACAACCACGGCAACAAGCACCCCAGCGAGACCAACGAAACGAGCGACGTCCCCTCAATAGCAGCGAGACCTACAACGACAGCGACAGCGAGATCCCCTAACAGCAACGGCGGGTCGGCGAATGCTAGTGACCTCCATAAAATTGACCTTGGACCTCTCTAACTACTAGGTGATAAATTTTCCATAGCACTAACGTTTAGCACCCCTATCTAAAGCTAGACTTATTTTACCCCTGTGGGGCGAACGTACATCAAATACAGCAAGCTTGGACAGCCTGACATCGCATTAAGACGACTAGACACGATCTGCTGTGCTGCTAGATGTGTTTACCATGCAATAAGAGACGTCTAGTGTAAACTTGGTGTATTTATAGCAAAGTGCGGAATTAGTTGCCTTCAAAAGCTCAGAGGTACCGTGTCGTTTCGTGGCGAGATTCAGTGTTAAAGTAGGAAAGCTGAGGAAGACACTGGTGACACCCCAGTAAGCGACGTCTATCCTAATAACAGTGTAGTGACCTCAAGACTGTCGCGGGGACACTCCACACTGATATCATGCTCAGCAATTGGAGAGGAGGATGGTGCAGCATTGCAGTGGAAGAGCAGAAGTTGGCGTACCCAGTCCCCACGCTGTGTTGGTGTAACGGGTTACATGGAGTGTAACTAGGTTACACTCAAGAGTGACAAGTCACACCCAAGGGGTAAGGTGGTGTATCACACACCACCTAATCGTCTCTACGAAATGGCTACAGCCCTTCAGAGCCAACCAATAGTTAAATATGTAGGACAAACTATAGAGTACTTATAGTTTGTATTAGATCTCATTTAGCACCAACTAGAATATAACTCAGTCTTAATTCTACCTTAATTTGGTCAACGTTCCTTTAGACCGGAACTAAAGTGAGCTGCCGTTCACTTAGAGTTTGTATACACAAACTCATCCCTTCCTCTAAGCAAGCTGTGTCCCCGTCACACTTGGTAGCACTTGTAGTCAATCCACGCCTACGCAGGTAGCGATTGTACTACCCGAATCCTCTTGGGACTCTAGTCACGAGTCAAGATGGAAGACAGAAATGAGTTCCATCATTTGAACGACTCACAGTTTGAGTCCGTTCGGAAGATGGCAGGCATCTTTGGAGTAGAAGCACTCCGTAGTTTGGCGGCGTCAACGCCGAACGAACAGATCGAACGCGTCGCGGCGTTCGACGAGTACGAGCGAGGGTTAATCGCCCATGTGCGAGGCACCATCCAGCCTCCGGTCACGGAGGCTAAGCCACCGGCTCCCAAGCCGTTGCGGCTGGAGGTGACCAAAGGAAGGAGAAAACCTTCACTTCTGGGTCAGAGAAGTTGAGCTCGCCATGGACGCGGCTCTCATCTCGAGCGAACGACTTCGTGTCGCTTTTGCTCTGTCGCACCTTAGTGGCAGAGCTAAGAGCTGGGCGTATACGCGTGAGGCGACAACGCCAGGATGCTTTGCATCATGGGCCCAGTTGTGCGAGCAGCTGAGAGCCGCTTTCCTCCCGGCGAACTATGAGTATCGCCAGCGCTGGCGCTTCCTGTCGTGCAGACAAGGAAGGCGCGAGCTGCACGCGTACATACAAGAGATGCGAGAGCTTACTGCATCTCTTGTGGGGAATCCACTCCCGGAACACATCAAGGTGACTGTGTTCATGGACGGCCTACGAGTCGGTCCAGCTCGGACCCAATTGTTCCGGGTACAAGCAATTACCCTTGAAGCAGCGGTTCAGATCGCTCTTCAAGAGGAGTACAGCCACAAACAGGCTCGTACCCCGACGAGTACCTGGCCAGGGAACTCCGCACCAACCTCAGGTGCTGCGAGAGGCGCTTCTAGCGGGCCCGTCCCCATGGACCTTGGCCTGGACGAGCAGCAAGACATTCGCTGCTTCGGCTGTGGTAAGCTTGGGCACATGAAACGTGCCTGTCCTGCAGGTGGACAACGGAGACGATTTCCTCCTAGACCCGTTGGTCTCAAGGGCCGCTGGCAGAAGCCGCGACCCCGTGGCCAGGGGAACTCGGGAAACCAGTAGGGACGGGGCGCCCTACTGGGGAAGATCTAAGTCTTCACGAGCGGTGCGCGGGTGGCGCGCACCATGGAGACTTAGCCCCTGAGAGTCTTTGCACTCTCGAATCGGAGAAGAGCAGCGATGGGCTGCTCGTTGTACATGCAAACGTACGAGGATATGATCATCCCTTTCGGGTTTTGATCGACTCTGGGGCGTCGAAGAACTTCGCACGCCGCCAGACAGTCGCCAAGAATGGCGACAAGTTAGCGGATGCTCTGCGAGAGAGCAAAGGGTACGGGCAAGTCAAAGTAAGGCTTGCCGACGGTACGATAATTACAGTACCTAAGGTCCACATGGGCCTGGCTATCAAGTTCGAAGACTTCGATAGCCGAGAACGGTTTACCGTTTTAACGATGGACAAGTATGACTTGATCCTAGGGATGCCATGGCTCGAGAAGCATGAGCCATGAATCGATTGGCGCGGCAAAGCCATTGGTGCCAGCCGCCCCGCCGTATCAGACAGAGCATTGGTGAGTCATGTTCCCACCTCTGAAAGATACCGGGGATTCCGCAAGGCTCGCCAGGGCGCCACAGCGTCCGAAGAGGTTTTGGCCCCACCAGCGTGGTAAGCGCGCCCTCAGTAACTGTAAATGAGGTTGCAGTAGGTCAGGAGACCGAGTCCAAGACGGACGACCTCAGGGTCCACCAAAAGCTAGCTTGGTGGCAGGAACCCCGAGCGTGGCAGCATCAGGAGATGCTCGCCAGGTGGGTAACTTAGGTCCACACCCGGTCGCCCAGACCTTAACTGAAGAGGAAGACGCGGGGAGCGCTTCCTGTGTGGGTAACGAAGTTCCACACGAAACCTTAGCGGTCTGTTATGTCCTAGAGCGGGCATCACCCGACGTGAGAAACGTAATCTCGCGTCGAGGCCGTCGTCGACGAGACCATCGCCGCCGCCGTAAGTCGAGTTTGACTTCAGGTCAAACTGTAGTCACGTCAAGTGACTCGGAGCCCAGGGCCCAGGCTCCTTCGACTAGCTCGGCGGAAGAGTGTTATCACGTCTTCGATGGCGAAACAGGCCGTCGCGTGAAGGCAGGCGCGCTCATGTTAGAGCCGCTGCCCGAGGTGTCAGAGCTTACTGAACCTCGAAGAAATGTCAATGAATGACTTTCTGATCGACCTCAAGGTCGGTGACATTGCGGAGGTGGTCCTTCTAAAACAAGAGACCCCGCTGAGGAGTTAAACTCTTCCTCTGTGATGGACGAGGATGTCCTGGAGGAGTTCACTCGCCAGCGCGTAAAGCGCTTGGGTTCTGAGATACTCAAGAACCCGAAGGATCCACTGTATCCTTTGGTGAAGGAGATTTCGGACGTGGTGTCGAAGAATCCACCGTCCCAACTCCCGCCTGATCGCGGAGTGAGGCACGAGATTGATCTCGTGCCAGGCACAAAGTACTGTGTCACCAGACAATGGCCACTGCCTCGCGAGCAGTGTGAAGTCATTGACGACTTCTTCGCCGCTAAGGCGAAGGCAGGCATGGTGCGGGAGTCAAAATCCCCGCACTCGACGCCCACCTTCTGCGTTCGGAAGCCGAACGGGAAGTGGCGTCTGGTTCACGCTTTCAACAAGCTGAACAGCGCGACGGTGCCAGCACAGACACCCATCCCGCGCAAGGATGTGTTGTTAAACAACATGGCAGGCTGTGAACTCTACAGTGCCTTGGATCTGGTGGACGGATACTACCAGATCCTGATGCGTCAAAGTGACATCCCTTTGACGGCGGTAAGCACGCCAAGCGGGATGCTTTGGGAGTGGCTAGTTATGCCACAAGGGTTGTCAAATGCCCCAGCGACTTTTAATCGCTTGGTCACGCAGCTATTCAGACCACTCCGTACGTTCACACAGACGTACTTTGACGACATCTTCGTCCATAGCCGAGCCGAGCAAGGCCAGACGGCTATGGAGGTGCATTTGAAGCACCTCCGTCGAGTGTTCGAGGTCATGAGAGCCAACAAGCTCTATGCCAACATCGACAAGTGCGTCTTTGCGGCTCCCGAGATCAAGGTTCTCGGTTGCTTTGTCAGCAACGTAGGAGTCCGGGCAGACCCCGAGAAGGTGAAGGCCATCTCTGCTTGGCCAACACCTCGGTCTCAGAAAGACCTTCGAAAGTGGTTGGGTCTAGCCAACTATATAGCGCAGGCTATGCGGGCTTGGCTAAACCCCTGTCAGACCTCCTTAAGAAGGACTGTGACTGGTGCTGGGAGCACCGTCACCAAGACGCTTTCGACAAAGTCAAAGCAAGTCTGCAGCAAGCACCGGTCTTGGCACTGCCAGACGAGACGAAGCCGTTCAGCATCGTCTGTGACGCTTCCGACTATGCAATCGGTTGCGCACTACTTCAGAACGACGCGGACGGACGCGAGCGAGTTATCTCGTTCCAGTCCAGGCAGCTCAAAGCGGCCGAACGGAATTACCCAGTTCATGATAAGGAACTCCTTGCCATGAAGTATGCGCTCGTGAAGTTCCGAGTGCATCTTCTGGGCTCCAAGCCCTTTGTGATCTATACGGATCACGCGTCCTTGCGGACGGCGACTAACTCGCCACATCTCTCACAGAGAATGGCGCGTTGGCTGTCATTCTTCGCGGAATACAACTTCCGCGTCGAATACAAGCCTGGCAAGCTTAATGTGCTTGCCGACGCGCTCTCGCGTCGCCCAGACTATGAGTTAGCTCATATTAGTCGTGTGACGACGGATCTGTACGATCGGATACGCATGGCGTATCGAGAGGACGAATCTCTCGCTCCTCTAGTACGGTTCCTGTCCGCTGGGAAGGACGCCAAGTCGGAATGGCTTACGCCACGACAGAGGTCTCGCCTCCATCGGTATGAATGGACCGATGGTCTTCTTCATTACAGAGTGGACCCCGCAGACCCTCCTCGGGTTGTGGTCCCTCATGATGAAGACCTGAAGTACGACATACTTCAGGAGGCGCACGACGCGCCTTCCAGCGGCCATCTCGGTCGCGAGAAGACCTTCCAGTCGGTCTCACAGTCGTTCTGGTGGACCCACATGTACAAGTGGGTCGCCAACTATGTGAAGGCATGCGAAACATGTCAGCGAGTGAAACCTGCAGGCCATGCCTCGGCTCCTTTACAGAGCCTGCCGGTCCCTGTGGATTGCTGGAAGTCGATGAGTCTCGACTTCATCTTTGGACTTCCAGCTGACGGGCACGGCAACACCGGAATTTTGGTGTTCGTGTGCCGTCTGAGCAAGATGGTGCATCTAGCACCTGTGCCTGATACGGTCACGGGCGAACACGCCGCTCGTCTGTTTATTGACGGCGTGTTTCGCTACCATGGCCTCCCAGAGACCATTGTCTCTGATAGAGACCCGCGGTTTACCGCTGCGTTTTGGAAGACGCTGTTCCAACTCATTGGAACTCGTCAACACATGTCGACCGCTGACCACCCTCAAACGGATGGCCAGACGGAGCGGGTTAACCGCGTGCTCGAGGACACACTGCGCAGCATTTGCGCAGAGGCACCTCGCACCTGGTCCGACCGTCTGCCGGTCGTTGGTTTGCACTCAACAATGCGGTACACGCATCAACGGGGTTTACCCCGTTCTATTTGATTGGGCTTCGTAACCCTCGGGTGCCGCTCACGGTTCGTGGCGACACCGATGCTTCTATCCTAAGTGGGGAGAGGCTCGAAAGCACTTTCCTCCCGGGTCTCGGACATCGACCCAGCTTCCTTAAGAAAGCAAGTGCAAGAGTTTATTGGCACTAGGTTGAATGTTATCAACCGCGTGCGTGACGCGATGGCGTCCGCACAGGATAAACAAAAGGAGTACTCAGACAAACACGGAAGAGGAAATTTAAGCGTGTTTAAAGAAGGTGATTTAGTCCTACTTGACACTAGGAACCTACCGCTAAACCGGGTTAGCTCTGTTGAGAGCAACAAGTTGAAGCACCGCTTCATCGGACCCTTCACGGTCCTCAGCCGGCATGGTGCAGCTTACACCATTGACCTTCCAAATTCAATGGCGACGCACCCAACGTTTTACGTGGGTCGCCTTAAGCGCTACCACGATCCGCAGGATCTAGCTTCCTCTCAGGGAGCGGGCCAGGGCCTTGAGCCGGCGAGCTCACTTCCTCGAAGCGACCTCCAGGTGGAGCAGACTCCGTCAGCTCCTGCGAAGCCTGTGGCTGAGCCACTGGGAACGGTGGGCGACCCGCTTGCGCAGATCCCCCATAAGGAGGTGCCTGGAAGGCCGGCCCTGGGTAAGGCATCTGGTCATACCCCGGATAGGCCCCAAACCCGTAAGGCACAGGATAGCCGTAAGGCTGGGCCGCCCTCGAGGCGCTCCACGAGAAGTGGCAGGGTAGCCAAAAGACTGGCTCCCGCCTGAAGCCTGCCCACGAGGTGCGGCAGGGTAGCCGTAAGGCGTTGTCCCATGTTGGGGCGGAATACGAGGAGTACTCTCGGCCAACAGATGGGGATCGGATTGCAGTTGGTCGATCTCCTCGACACGACGCTGAATCCGATCGTGGACGTTCTGGAACTCAGTTCTCACGTCAGAGCGAAGTTGCTCAAGGGATCCCACAATACCAGCCATCCTGGCAGCCTTCCCACCTTGGCCGATGTTCATCGCCATCTCGAGCGCGCACACGCGCTCTTGGAGAAGGCGATTCTCCTTCTCGTAAAACGAAAGGGAAGGATTCCCCGCGGACGAAGCCGAACGCGTCTTCGACTGTGGCGCCGAGGGCTCGAACTCAAACGCGTTCTCGTCCTCCGCCGGCGCTGCTTGATCGCCATGGAGAGATCCACTATCACGTGGAGCGGGTTCTCCACGAGCGGCGCCTCCACGGGAAGCGCCAGCTCTTAGTGAAATGGAGGGGTTACCCCGATTCACAGAACTCGTGGGAGCCGATTGACCGGCTCCGGCTTGACTGCCCGAAGGCTGTCGCGATCTGGGAACAGAAGCGACCGCTTCGAAAGTAGTTCGCGGCTTCTTAGCCGACGAACGAGGCATGGCACTCGCAAAAGTACCATGCTGGCGCGCGGATCCGCGCGCCAATGGGGCCCGCACGCCGGAGCTCCGGTATGACAGGTGTTAACTGTCGTTTGCCCACGAGGTGAACAAACTCAATGCGCAAGTCGCGCTGGTCCAAAATACAGGACAGTCGAATTTCGGCTTCGAGATCTTGAATCTCTTGGGCGTCAAACCCCGTAGGGCTACCCATTCCCAGAACAACGTCTCCGCTGAGATATCGGAAGAGCAATGCTCGGGCATGACCCATGGGTACCCCCAAACGGGATGAAGCCCTCCCTTGTTCTCAGGCTTCTTACGTCGAGTGGTGAACTCTTTGAGAGGGATCCGGTGCGGTGCCAAGAGCACACACCGAGCCGCCTCGACGCACTTGAACAACGGATTGTTCGAAACGAGAACCCTCTCGTAGACTGTATCCTCCAACGAGCTTCCGAGGAGCAGAAAGCTCCTCTAGATACACAGGAGAACCAGTGTTCTCGTCGGGTGGATATTACCCATTGCCCGCCTGTAAGGGCGCACGAGCAACGGGATCCACCCTCCTCGGAATGGAGAGATCACTTTGTGAGTGATCTGCTCCTGAGCGTTCTGAGAGGAACTGCTTTTGTTGGGCGTCTAGATCATTACTGATCGGCTTCTCTTCGGAGAGAGCACCCTCTTCCACTTCCTCCCCACACTCGGGAGAAGAGAAGAGGTACTGACTGGGCTCTTTCTTCCCAATGGCCTCCGCCGTTTCGCAACGCGGAGACCTCGAAGCCATACGCTTCTTGGCCGTAGCGGCCTCCTCTTCCTCCTCGCCGACCTTAGCCTTTTGGGCTTTGGCTTTTCGCAAACCCTCCGCGAAGGAGAGGTTCTTAACGGGAGAACCCGAGGTACTTGGAGACCCCTTCGTTAACTTGGACGAGCTCGGAGAGCCCATGAGCTCGTCCCCATCGACGTTCAGTCCCACCGCGTTCATCACGCTCAGCGGCGGCAAGTTGGCATTGCTGGAGCTCTTACGAAGCTCGGCATCCTTGGCAAGGGCCGCCCAGACTTTCTGGGCGCCCATCTCGCGCGCTTCGTCGCTGTCGTATGCGCGTTCCGGACTTTCGTCCTTCTGGAGTGGTGTCAAACAACTCCTGTCAGATCCCGAGCCACTCGGCGATCGACTACGACGACCACTTATGTAGGTCGTCTTTGCGCAGCCACGAGTCGACTCGTGCGTCTCCGCAGATGCAGCGGCATCCGCCTTGCGTGCAGAGGCTTTGTCGCGAGACTCAGCTCTCTTAGACTTCGGCTTCGCAGCCTTGGTCTTAGGTGCTTTCGCACCATGAGTGTTACTCTTGGGAGGCATGCTCTTGAGTCGACGTGGAGACCGCAGGTGCTGCGGGTTTCTGCTCCAAACTGGAAATGAGCCGCGCACCAAGACAACGATGTCGGTCGACTGAAATCGACAATGATTGAAAGGTGGTGACCACTATTCCCTCCACTCTGATTGGTGGTAAACTCGCACCTAGGTGGGGGAGGATGTAACTGGGTTACATGGAGTGTAACTAGGTTACACTCAAGAGTGACAAGTCACACCCAAGGGGTAAGGTGGTGTATCACACACCACCTAATCGTCTCTACGAAATGGCTACAGCCCTTAGAGCCAACCAATAGTTAAATATGTAGGACAAACTATAGAGTACTTATAGTTTGTATTAGATCTCATTTAGCACCAACCAGAATATAACTCAGTCTTAATTCTACCTTAATTTGGTCAACGTTCCTTTAGACCGGAACTAAAGTGAACTGCCGTTCACTTAGAGTTTGTATACACAAACTCAGCGCTTCCTCTAAGCAAGCTGCTGTGTCCCCGTCACACGATGTATCGCATGAGAGGCCAGGAATTAGGAAGGCAGCGAGAGGGCCGATTCCTTGCTCCCCAAGAAGACAGTCAGACGGATATTCACCGTATTGCAATGAAACATGGCCACTTCATACGTTGCACTATAAGCTCCACATGTGCAAAATATTAGCCTCATTAGACAAAGTGCTATTTAGTTAAGCTATCATGGTCAGAGGAATTAGCCATTTTGTGGCGCCTCGTGGCGAGAATTAGTGTTAAAAGCAAACAGCAAGCGCATTCACAATTTCAACCAATCATCTTCCGCCCCCATATCGTCGCAGGTTGCTTCTTACGTTTTCTGAAGTCAATTGAGTCTGAGGGTAGTCTGAAAAAATAGATTTGGATGTCTGCCTTACAAATCTATTATACAGAATATGCTTAACTATAGTATAGTTGAGCACCGGGTTGTTGGTGTAACCCCGGGTCACCGCCCACTGGTTCATATGGTGAATATTCGTCAGGCTTCTATAGAAAACAAAAAGTAAAGCAAAACCAAATAGAAGGCTATTTACTCGTGGGCGGAATTTACAGGATGAATAATGGACTTCTCAGGATGATAATGTTTGAGAGGTTTATATAAGTTTATGAAGTGTCAACGCATGATGTCAAGCACAAAGTTGTACGGCCCCCAGACCGAGCACATCTTGCCGCTCAGCATCATGGTGAACGTGCTGGACCTCGAGCCCCCAGTGATTGATCACCAACCTGTTCAACCTATCCTGATACCCCACATCGACTACAGCACCAAGTTACAGCACCACCACGCGATTCAGCCGCAAACCAGACGCTGCAGCACGTACACGCTCGGATCGTTGACCAACACAGAGAGGTCGCTCACCCAGACTGCGCAGTACATAGGTGTTGATGACATATGCCGTTCTGTTTCTCAGCGGTGCCGCCCGTGCTGATGAACGTGAAGTCCTCTCGTTTGGCCGTGCGTCGATCAAGTCCAAGGTCGTGTAGCGATGAAACACTGCGCGACCACACCATATCTAGGGCCAGCACATTAATTGAGTCAAATTATCCAGACGGACCATGTCCAACTTGCCGCATCGAAAAGAGATCAAGTGTTACGGTGCGTTTACTACTGATAGCTGTTTCGCTTTCTTCCGCAGAATAGTTGCTACTGAAGCCCATACGCGTTGTCCTCGACGGCGCTTTCTGCTGTTTTGTGTCTCCGTTGACAGGTCTATAGCACTTTTGCACTGCTGGAATTCATCTTCCAAACGCTTCATGATAGAAGTCGCCATGCTATCACATGTTGGAATACCAGTCTCCACAGCACGTTCCTCCAAAATTGTCGAAACACCAGACATTAAACGCTCACACATTGCATTCTGTGAGTCGGAAATTTTCTGCATGTCAACCTTACGCAATGCCATATCTAACTTCAGCTCATCGCGCGCTGCTCGAATCTCGCTCAAAATTGTGAAGTGCGGTGGGACCCCGTTGGTTGCATTTCAGAATCAGGAGCGTTCGTCCGGACACGTGACTTCAACAATACTATGAGCTCTGCATCAGCAAATAGTGCTGACTGGAATAGCGGGTGGTTGTTTGGCAAATGCTGACGGAGGAAATCCAAGTGATAAATCAGCGATGTCAACGCAAATTCACCAATAAGTTCGACCGACGCAGGCAAACTAGGAAAGCAAAGACGCTTCGCTTTCTGGACAGTATCGTTGCTGGCGACAAAATGGGGCGGAAGCGTGGCAAATTCTGGCTGTAGGATGGGAGGCCACTGACTGTGCGTCCCACAAACATATCACCGGCTGCATCGTGTCGTAAATATCGGTCTTGTACACCACCCATCGACCATCCAGCACGAAGATGAACTGCTACTGATGGTGGGTAAGCCGTCGAGCCTGATGAACAGAATGTAGATGCACCTTTGCGCATTGAATGCGTACCGATATCATCAGCAATCGTGCCACGTCGCTCGAGCTCCGCAGCGACTTCCAATGCTTTTAAAACCCGCCCTAATACTTTCCGAAAACGTTCGTATTGGTCATTTCCAGCAAATAAATGGGTGTCGGGGGTCAACACCGTACGTCGCCCAATAAACTCCTGCACACCACAAATTCAGTATAGAGTAATTGAAAAACAGTAATAGTGTCCTCACCGAGAGCGAGAATGGGGCATATTTCGGGTGAAATTGGATTTGCATACACGTGGCGTGGGTCTCGTGGTCGTGCGCCGCGTTGGTCGTTCTTCATGTGAGCAAAGTAGACACACAAGGCATCATCGCGCCATTCCAGGTGGCCGTAACAGATAGCTACCGTATTGGCAGCACGAGACATCAGGTTTCATGACATGATCATGAACGTTCTAGCAAATACCATGTCCCGTTTAGTGCTCTGTAGCATTGCCATTGCGACTTGCTTATACAAACCGAGCGGCATTGGATCTTTCCCGACTTTGATTTGGCCGTGACCATGGCTGATAGCTGTTGCGATGTTTCGCTGCAAGCCTTTGAAGTGGCAGCTGAGCTCGCGAGCTAATTCCACCGACATCACGCGGTGGTAGTCTTGGAACAGGTTGTAGAAGGCCGAACGATGGCCAGCGTAGTTTTGAAAAGCTATGGTAATCACCATTGCGCTTCTTCATTGAGACAACCCACGTCATGAAGTCGCGGGCTGTGATTTGCTCGAAGTCAATTGGTGGGTTGTTAGGAGCTGAAGACAATGCACGTTTGATTGAGTTCTTGGTTGCTGACCCTCGAGCATCGTACACGATAGAGTTAGCAAAGTCGTCAAGCACCAGCGCGCGTTGGTTCTTAATCATCCACTGCAGAAAACGAGTCGACGAGCTAAGGTAGGAAGCCCGCGAGTTTGACGAAATTGTGCTGGCACGCACATTAGTCACTTCCTCTTCCAGTGTCAGCAAATAGTCGAGCTCTGCCTCCATCGTGTTCAGGAATGACGTCCTGACAATTCTGCAGCTACCCTCAACCAAAGCTGATTTATATGGAAGATTGTATGAAGCACGAAAAGTCGTTTATCAGAATTTGCAGGATGCGCCATCCTGCCGTTGCTTATAAATAACCTGGTTTCATCCAGTGTATTCCGGACAATTCAACATCATATGGTGAATATTCGGAGGATGTTTCGGTTTCCGGATAGTTTGCAAGGAGTTTTATTTGTAGGGCAGATCACTGGGACCTGAGCGCTCGAGTTTTCCTCGTTCGGTTAACCCGGACTCTCCACGCCCTTACCCAAGGCTGGTCGAAGGTCAATCAATGAAGAAGATTACCAGGGTTACCATTCAGTCGTTTGGGAATCGCTAGATACATTTTACGTGCAGCAGAATACGCATGCCGTTGCCTCGCCTAGGACGCGTTCTTGAGCGGCATCACGGCTGCCAGCTCATCGCAGTGGAGTTTGGCGTCTTCATAGCCCATTATTCCTCGTGCGTGCCCCTATCAACCGACAAATGGAAGGATGCCATCGACTGCGAGGGCCAATTCCACGGCTTAATGATGAGCCGCTTCACTTGGATGTTCGAAGCTGAAGACGAGGCGATTGTGTCGTGTCGTGCGGGCTAGTCAGCATTGATGAAGACCTTATTGGCGACGTTCTTGCCCCAGGTCTTTGGAATTAGGTGCAGTGGAAGCCGAAGTCCAGCACAGTCTGCGAAATCGGGCTGTGTCGAATACTCGTCGCAGTCGACGCCCTTATCGTTGTGAAGGCGCCATCGATGTACCATTCGCCACAGTGCAAGATGTACGGCGAACGGCACAAGTGACGAGGGCGTAATGGAGCCCGTGAGGACAGGGCTCGGAAAAATGATTGCGGAATTGCGTTGATGGTCTCAAAGGCGATATCAATGCCCTTCGGGTATTCTTTCTTCAACACGGCGTCAATGCTCGCCTTGTTTTCGTCGACAACTCTGTCGTTTTCGATCTTCTTCAAGTGTGCCGCCTTCTAGTCGTTGCTGCACGTACCGATCACATGGTTAACAGTCATCTTGATCAGCCGCAGTCACGAACACCGTCTCGTTGGTGGAAAGCTCGTCGCACTCCTTGATGGCGATCGCTTGGACTTGTTGCGTTGGTGGCATGCTGCGGACTTTGATTGGCATCTTGGGGTCGTATCCAGATCGACCGATTGTTGACAGGACAATCTCGTCGTGGTGATTTATGAAATGTCTTTGCTTCCCGAATAAATACCACAGCCTGGTTGCTCAGGCGCTTACGTTAGCCGAACCAACTCGAGGGCGGACTGCTGGTACTGCTGGAAGTGGCTGTTGCAGTAGTTGCAGGTCCGTTCGTACGCTTGCTTCCGGCACCCCGGCACGATGCAACGCTTACCTGCAAAAGCAATTTGCACATAAGTAAGGACCCAACTCATCTCAGGTATACGTGCAATGTGGACTAACCTCCGCCATGGGCCCAGCACAAGCCGTTCGAAATGGCAATCTTCTCACACGCTCCCGTTTTACATTTGGTACCACCGCCGTGCGACCAGCAGAAGCCGCGAGACTTGGCGCGATTGGAGCACTCTGGGGCCTTACACTCGATCGACCCTCCTACATAGAAATATCGACGTGTTAGCGAGACTTGGCAGACACCAGGACATTTCCATGATGACCATCGTACCGTGTCGCCAGCAGCGATTGAAGTGTTTGGCCCGAGCTCTGCAGCCTTCAGCCGTGCAGCGCTTCCCTCCCCGTGGCGAACGCAAAGACCGTGGTCGACTACGTAGTGGGTGCAGCCAGCGAACCTGCACGTTCGGCCTGCTGGTCTGGCTGGCGAGCCATCTCTAATGGGTCGAGTCCTCGCTCCTACAAGTCCTGGAGGCGTCATGTCCCCGCGGACATCAGCGTAGGGGTGGATATCGGTGGCAGACTTGGGAGCACACGTCCGCTGCTCATGCGGTAGTTTGTGGCATTTGGCCGAGCTACAGAGAGGCAAATAGGTTGTTAGATGACGAGCACGTAGTAGAGCGTTTGAAACACACGTACTCATGAAAGCGGCGGAGAACGTCGTGGGCTCAGGTAAATACTGCTCTGATGCTGTGGTAGTTGGAGACGAGTAGCTGTTTTGGAGGTTCCAAGTGTTCTCCTGGTTCTCGTACCGGGGCTGTCGTTGTCGATGCGGACTCGTGGTGCGTAGCACGTTTGAGAAGGCTGGCAGCATGGGGGCACGAGGAGGGACGAGCGGTGGCAGCTCCACGATTCCTGGCCGAGAAGGGACGAAGTGGGGCTCCTGCTTCACGTAGACCTCTCTGTGCTGCTGCCGCTCTTGAGGTGAAGGCGGCGGCCTCAGTAGATCGGTGAGAACGATCGTGTTCTCGGGAAGAGGACACTGCTGCATGGTGGTCGGAAGACTGTAGATGAATGAGCGACCAACTGACCCCTTTGTCGAGGTTTTCGAAAGTGCACGTTGACGTGACCCGAGGAGGAGCCTCCGGTCGGCATATAGGAGCGACTCGGCTTCGTCCGGTCGTCCGCAGACGAAATGCTTGAGGATATCACGCCGCTCTGACATGTGGCAGTGCAGTGCCGGGCTGATGAAGTGGTTGGCGACTGTGGAGAGAAAGGATCGTTGACTCACGGCAGACGTTGCACACGCTCATGATTGACGGCTGTGGTGGTCGAATGGCTCCTCTCACGCGCTGTCCGACGTGGCGACGCCCCCAAACTGTCATGTCATCGTGGTCGGCATGTGGTCTCTAGCATGGACGGGAACTGCAACGGTCGACATTCAAACATTTAAAGTGCTCGTCGCGTTGATCGCTTGCGTGGTAAGCGGCCTCAACAATCGAGCGTGCTCTCTAGCAGACTTCCACGCCATATGAACAGGAGGATGTGTACCGGTTGGTACATGTACATGTACGCAGTTTCCATCAACCAAGGTGGTGGTGCAGTGGTGACCTGTCCTCGCTCGTCGCGATGTGCACTGCGACCACAAAAAAACCCAACAGGCGAGAGGGTGAAGCTGAACTTCTGGCTGAAGTGATCAAGGAACGGCGATCTGCTGGAGAGGATCGCGCCTTTTCACCACGTCCTGGTTTCGGCTCGGAGACTGTTGTCGGTAGAGCTGCGTAGTGGAGACCGTCATGGAGGGCTACCTCTGGAAGAAGGGCCGCAAGGTGCCGAGCATGTAAGTGGCAGCTCAATTGTTGCAGCTTTCTCCTTTCCTCATAGCCTCATCGGGTTTGGTTGTTGTTGGCAGGAAGCGCCACTACGCCGTGCTCAAAGGCACCATGCTAACCTTCCACGCCACGCAGGACGAGGCGCACCGATCCGGCGCAGTCCCCAAGCGGGTGCTGGAAGTGACGGACTTCCGCATCATGCCGGGCACCCCCTCCACGGACACGACGCACCCGCCGCACATCGTGCTCAAGTATCTGGACGTGGACGGAGGTGGCACGCTGCAAGTCCGCGCCGACTCGCGGGAGACGCAGCAGGTTTGGCTGGAGGCTCTGCAACACGCGCTCAAAGAACCGGACCGACTAGCGCAGGAAGAGATCGCCGAGGTGCAGGAAGAGCTGGTGAAGGACTCGAATCGCCACAGTCGCGCGGTGCAGACGGCCACGGAAGCGGTGGAGGCGGCGGGCAGACACCAGCGAGAACAGGTCAATGCCGAAGCCGCATTGCAGCAGAACCGAGAGATCCAAGTCGAGCTCAGCACGCAACTCGAGACGGCTCGAGCGCTGCAAGGCGAAGCGCTGCAGAAGCTTCGGGAGCTGCAACAGGCGCTGGAGGAGGCGAGACAGCGCGTCCACGCGTCGTCCATCGGGTCGGAGGACGCGTCGTCCTTTGATCAAGCGATGGAGGCGGTGGAGAGGCTGGCAGCGAAAGTGGAGGTGGCCGCCAGCGCGGAGGCTACGCACTCTCGAAACATCGAGCTGCTTCAACTGCAGATGCAAGCGAACGCCAAAGAGCAGCAGGAGTTTGTGGTGCAAGTGCAGCAATGTGCGGAACAGAGCAAAGTGCTGCGCCAAGTTGCAGCGAAGAGTCTCGAAGACGCTCAGCGGGCCAAGAAGAGAGCGAAGCGATTGGCGTCCTGGGGCGACGAAGCGGAAGGTGGACACAGCCACCGACCGTCGCAGCTAGACCCGCTGGTTGAGGGCTACTTGCTGTGTCAGCATCCGTTGCGCGCCACGATGCACCGCCGATACTACGTCTTGGCCGGGAACACGCTGTGTTGGTACCAGGACCAGGACGCGTTTGTCAACAAGATGGACGCTCCGAGCGGCGTCCTTCACGTTGCGGAGGTGGCCGAGTGGGACGGCAAAGTCAAACCAAGCTCCCCAATTCGGAGGCTGGTGGTGCCGTTCGGCAGCAGCTCCAAGACCAACTCGAATGAACAGCACGCACATCCGTTTGCGGTGCTCACGGTGGAGGGCAAGACGCTGCGTTGCAGTGCCCCACTCAAGAAGAACCAAGAAGACTGGATCGCAGCACTGCACGTGGGGCTCACGATGCCTCCGTTGTCACCTCATCGAGCACGAGCTGCGAAGTCACGTCGAGACTCGTTCGACTTGCTGGCATCAACTCCGCTATCTCCCAAACGACCGAGTACCGAGGAAGCGAAGAAGGCGGAGCCAAAGGAGACTGCAACAAGCCAAAAGCCAGCGACAGAAGCAGCGGAGTTGACCTCGGGGTTGTGGTGGAGGGCTACTTGGTCGGGAAAAGCTCGCTCGAGGAGACCATGAAGAAGAAATATTGTGTGCTGAGAGCTCTCACGCTGTACATTTTCACAACGCACCAAGAGGCCTCAACCACAGCAGCCCCCACAATACGCAGCACCACATTTCACGTATCTGGGGTGTCTAGCTGGGACGGCCACGCTACACTAATGCACTACGACCACGGCTTTTTGATCCAGACAACCGAGCACCAAAGCATGTATTGCAGTGCCCCCAGTCTCCAGGAGAAAAATCGATGGGTCAATGGGGTGCAGCAGGCGTTGCTGCGATACCAACACGATGCCACCCGAGCTTCCGGGATGTTCAATCATGTTGCAGCAGACAGCGACGAAGAGAAGGAAGCTCAGCCTCAACGTCGACTTTCCTCCGCTTCCGCTCGACGTGAATTCCTGTCGATTTTACAGCGATACTACGCCGAGTATCACCCGGGCAAGCTGGGAGACGTCCCCATGCTGCTATCACGGTACCAAGGACGTGAACAAGCGCTTGTCGAACACCTTGACAGACTTTACGGCACAGTCATGGGGAAAGATGCGAGTGTTCAGATTATCCTAGCGGCGCTGACGAACTCAACGCCGGCACCGTCGCCAAAGCCGACTCCATCGACTCACAGTGCCCCACCTTCTCCAGCAACGAGAGCCCCCGATGACCTCACCGACTGGCTCACGTGGAACAAAGAGACCAGCACCAGCTTCTGCAGCCTCTCCGGAAATCGTCTCGAGCGCTTTGAATCCGAGCACCACAGCAGAACTGGAGCACCTTCGGCTGTGTTTCTGGTGGCTGGCGTTCATGCCTACCCGTCACCGTCTCCAACAATGAACCGATCAACAGTGGCGAACCAGCAGCTGCAGTTCTTCTTGTCCGGAGGATACGAGATGGATACAAATGGTGGTCCCCCACTGAGCTTCTGGTACTTCAGGCGACAAGTTCAGACGCTAAACAGAAGTGGATGACGAAGCTACTCAGTGGTCTGAGTGCTGTTTCAGCAGAACTAAATGTTCCCATTGACGAGTCTTCCACAACAATTCCGAGACTTTTACCCGTCAAATCCACCCAAGCGACTTCGTTTCT
Organism: Phytophthora syringae; assembly: GCA_012656105.1. Classification (NCBI taxonomy): domain Eukaryota; phylum Oomycota; class Peronosporomycetes; order Peronosporales; family Peronosporaceae; genus Phytophthora; species Phytophthora syringae. The sequence goes on from JAAKBD010000076.1 coordinate 80,355, forward strand.
GGAAAAATTGGTGGAGTTTTATCAGCACCATAACCCGAAACGAGTTGGCGACGTGGAGACTCTGATGAGCAGCTTTGCGGGTCGCGAGCGGCAGCTTCTCGCTGCGTTGGATGCCACTTACGGCACAAATGCCAGCTCCGATGGTAGTTTTGCGGCTTTTCTCGCTCCACTTTCGCCTCCAAATGTACGTCCGAGTGCCCCAGTCTCAGTGCATCGTGAGGGATATCTAGCAGTGAAGCACCCGAGGCTTGGCAGTTCATTTCGCAAGTGCTTTTGTGTACTAGACGGCACCAATTGGCAGTGCTTTGACAGCAGTGTGGTGGCCCATAATGGCCACTCTGCTTTGCTGGCAGATGTCGTCGTCAGTCTTCACCCAGTGACTGCCAAGCTCGCGGAGACGATGGCGTTCCGCTTAGAGACCCAAACCAACGGCGTGATCTTGCTCCGTTCGGATGCTGCGGAGATTCTGCACGACTGGATCCACGCGTTACGTGCTGCAGTTGCCAGTCAACCGTTCCAAGACGCTGAAAAAGTCGATGTCACGCAGAGCAAAGACACTGCCAGTTCCTTTCAACAACTTCGTGCTCGGATCGTCGACTTCTACGAGAGGCATAACCCGTCGAAAGTTTCCGACGTGGATTCGCTGCTTCATTCGTTCCAGGGGCGTGAAGGAGCTCTACTTGATCAAATGGACACGGTCTACAAGAGTCAGCTTGCTACGGACCCGGTTTGTACCTCCTTGTGCGCTGATCTCGCCGCCAAATATGCAGAAGAGCACGTAAGTATCTCGTTAAGCAGTCCAACAATGGACGTACCGGTAAATGAGGCGATTCTGATGGAAGGATATCTCATGAAACGAGGGCACAAGATCCCGTCCATGCGGAAGCGATACTGCGTGCTGGTGGGCAATGAGCTCTCGTACTTCGTGACCCACGACGACAGTAAAAACCCCGGTGGTGGGGCCACATCCACCGCACTTGGTAACTTTAAAGTGGAGGTCGTCGGTGACTGGCACGGCAAAACAGCCACACACACGTACGAGCACGGGATGGAACTCGAAACAAGCGACGGGAAAACGTTCTTCTGTGCAGCATCAACGGCAAAGGAGAAACAATTGTGGGTCGATGCATTCCGTCGGGGTCTCGCTCTTGCTCGGAGCCAGCAACGACGAGCTGAAATCGAGGCTGGTGACGACACACATGAGGGAGAAACGGAGAGCGAACGACAACTACGCGAGAAATTCCGAGAAAAGCTGGCGGATTTCTATCGGGTGAGGAACCCCGCGAAGTTACCCGACTTGGATTTGCTCTTGAGCTGCTACGCACAGCGCGAGTTGGCGTTGCTTCAGGCTATTGACGAAGCCTACGGGACGGGTCTAGCAGCGGATGAAAACATGTTGGCACTTCTTCCACCTCATCCTGAACAAGCCACAGCGTTGGCGACTCTCAAGTTGGACGGGTACTTGAAAAAGACAGCGGGTGACAACTCCACGTCGCTCTGGAAGCGAGCACAAACGGTGTACGTCGCTCTTGACGGCTTGACACTTGCGCTGTTTGCTACCCGTGAAGGTTTCAAGAGTGGAGGCGCTGGGTTACGTGATGGGATGACGGTCTTGGCAGTGAAGGACGATGACTCCCGCCACTCGACAGTCACTCGCTTTGCAGTGGAGACCAGTGACCATGAATGGCTGCGGCTCGAGGCGCGTGATACCATGGAGAAGCGTCTGTGGATGCAGGTGCTACGTGCAGCTCTAGACACGGTCTTGGCGCAGAGTTTGCTAGTAGATAACGACTCTCAATCGAGAGAGAATGGCTCCACAGTTGATGCGAGAGGATTTTTACTGCTGCGATTGGACTTCGACGTTGTCCAGGAGGACCATTGGAAGCGCCGAGAACTTGCAACGCCCATCGAAGAACGCAGTGTGGCCCTGGAAAATGGGAACGAGTTTGTGATCACCAAAGCTGCGTCGTTCGGGAAGCTTGGAGCTGAGCATGCTCGCTTTCGAGTCGTCAGTACTCGAGCTTGGGCCCCAAGTGCGCGTTGTTGGCCCGTGACAGCGGGAAATCGAGCGCCTCGCTTCCCTTTCCAGATCGTGACTCAAGAGCAGTTTGTTCTGAGCTGCAGCGCTGCATCTGATGCCGAGCGTGCGAACTGGATTCGACAACTTCGTTTGGGTGCCGAACAAGCAGCAGCTTTAGAAATGCTGGAGGAGCAACTGCTGGAGACTCAAGCGCCAATGTCCCCGGGTCGTCGTAGCTTGGTGGACAAAAGAGATCGTGGCTTCAACGAGGACGGCGAAATTCTGGTGGCTTCTTCTGCTGTGCTTCCCAAGCAAGAAGAAGAAGAGGAGGAACCCCCATTGACGGGGTATTTGTCCTTCCGACTCGCCCAATCTCCGCTTTCTTCGGGTGAAGCTCGACATTCTTCCCAAGTGCCGATTGTCCACGAAGGTTTCGTGGTGCTCACGATGCGGGCCCAAGTTGCTGTGTACGAGGACGAAGGTGCTTACTATCGCCGAGATTCACCAGCATGTGAAGCTCAAGCTGTTGAGTTGTTACCTGACGGGGTGGCATCGCTTGAGATGTCGACGCACAGCCCAAAGTCCAAGTCGAATCTGCGCCACCTCTTCCCAGGAACGAAGGAGGCAGTTCCTTCCTCACATGCTTTCGCTGTGCTGCTTCATCCGTTGAGAGATGGCGGAAATGCAACCACAGCCGACCACGAGGTCCAAACCGCAATGCTCGAGTTTTTCCCGACGCTTCCTTCGCAACGCGATATGTGGATGGAGGCGTTTGCAACCCGAATCGATCTCGCGAGAGGAGAAGCACTTCTAGCCGATGAGAAAACAATGCTCACACTCGAACGAGGATACGACGAGGTGGTCGAGCAGAAGCACGAACCGGTAAATGAGAGCGCCCATGAAGATGAAGATGCGAGCGGAAGTGGAAGTGATGAAGACAACAGCGATGACAGTGGATTCGAAGACAAACCTTTGGCGGTGGCTGTGGATGAGCCAGACAGAGCAGCAACTCCTGTACCGGTCAACAGCGAGATGACGCCGTCTTTGTGCTCCGAACGGCAGCCATGGAGGGGATTTTAACTCCATGGCAGACCTCATCGTCTCCCATCCGTATACCTGGCAGCTCGAAGATGAAGCCGATGGAGCAGGTGTATGCGATTCTTGTTGGCTGTCGCTTGCGCTGCTATTCGTCTCGAGAAGCTGCTGCTACCGCTGCCATTTCAAGTTCGTCCAGGAGGGATTTGTCGTCGGAGGAAGAGCCTCCGTCACTAGATGTCGAAATCACAGCCTGCTCTTCCTGGGAAGCCCCAACTGTGTCTTGGCTGACAATGGGCAAGGAGAATGACAACGTGGGGTTCAAGCTGCAAGTCAAGGGGTCTCGTCATGGTCCGTGTTTCACAGCACTGACGGCCGAGGCGAAGGACCAGTGGCTTCAAATGCTGCAGCACGAGCTTCATTTCGTCGTGGCTGAGCGATCCATGAGCATACCGGAACGGAAGTTCACACAGGAAGTGGCAGCACATCTCGCGAGCATCGCTGCAAGTGCCGAAGCCGCTGAAAAAATGAGCGCTGACACCGTCTCAAACGTGACCCAGACAGAGGGGCATCTGCGAGTTCGGCACCATAACTTGGGGTCCATTTGGCGCGATCGCTTTGTGGTGCTCGACGGCAGCAAACTGTCGGTCTTCTCGGAAAATCGCCAAGCGGACGACGACAGCGTTGCCTTGGAACAGCATGAGCTAGTGGGGGTGGAGAAATGGCGCCCGGTGTTCACCAGTATTGGTCGAACGGGGTCCAATAACTTGAAAGGTACGGGCTTTCGAGTCGAGACCAGTAGTGGCGTCTACTTGGAATGCACTGCCGCCAACGCAGACGAAGCCTCTCGATGGAGAACTGCCATCACTGCTGCCACCACGAAAGAGACGTCAGAGAGTACGGGAGCCCGCGATGCAACGTTACCATTCATCCCTGGGGCTCGCATGGAGGGGTATCTCAAGCTGAAGGACTCGAGCGAGAAGAAGAAGAAGACCATGACGATGAAGCCGCTCAAGCTCTGGAAGACTCGCTACTGCGTTGTCATGGGACCTCACTGGCTGGTGTACGCGAACCAGTCGCAGGCCATTTCGTCCGGCGAAGCTCCCACACCTGTAGCCGTGTACGAACTTTTGGAGATCGCAGTACGCGCTGGAGACAGCGACGCATCTGAAAACGAGTTTTCAATCCACGTGGTTCCTGGTCGACAAGTCAAATGTCGAGCCCGGTCAAGTCTGGAACGGAAGCGGTGGGTAAACGCTGTCGAAGATGAGCTCCTGACCCAGGCGAAGACCACCGAGGACCTGCAGCGGTCCGTGAGAGATCGGGAGCAGAAATTGGCAGCTCGAGAAGCGGTCAAGAGCAAGTTGCACGAGGTGAAGACGGACGCTCGACGCTTGTCAGCGCTGCTGGGCGAGGCCATCCAAAGCGCTCGTGGGGACTCGGATAGCGACTCGGACGCGCTTGAACATTCGTCAAGCAATGAGGACGACGAGAATTTCCCACTGAACCAGCGATCGGCACCCGATTACATCGACGGCAGTCCGGAGAGCTCCCCATGCGACGAAATGTGGAAACAGCGTTTCCGTTCGACACGCTGGACATGAAAAGCTCCGACACGAAGCAGAGGGGTCGCCACCTTCATCGAGTTTCTTCGCGTGCTTCTTCAGGTGTATCCCCATGAACTCGTCAGGGAAAAACGTCGTCGCTCCACTTGGAATTCCTGGGTACCCGTCGACTGCAGCCGCTTGCAACCCGCTGTACACCTGCGACTACTACGAAGACGACGGGTATCATGGCCTAGCCAAGTAGTACGTAGTGAGTGAACTAGCGCAGTTGATATGTAGAGGATACAGTCAGGTCTAGGTAGGTAGGTCAACACGATCTCTAAGCTGTCGCGGCAGCTGTAGCAGCGTCCATGCTCACTCCCGGAATGCTTTCAGTGTCGCTGGAGGAGTGGAATTCACGCAGGCGGTCGAGGTACGTCATGGCAGCTCCATTGCACCACGAGTTGAGCACGAAGTTGCCCTCGTAGAAGGCGCAGTGGCTGCCTTCGCCCGTGACCAGCAGCATCGAGTTGGGGTTCTTGTCGAACTCGTCGTACGGGATCGTCTCCTTGGTGCACACGGGGTCGTCCAGTGCGTTGATGCAGAGCAGTGGCATCTTGAGGTTGGCCACGTCTCGCATGGGGTTGTTGACTTTCCAGTACGACTCGAGGTCGGCGTAGCCGTGCATCTTCATGTACACGTGCTGGTCGAACTCGCGGATGCTGGTCGCTCTCATGGCGCCGTGGATGTCCACCACGTCGCCCAGCTCGGCCTTGTGCCGCAGCAGAAACGACTTGAGCGTGAACGTCATGAGGAAGTCGTACACGGGGTGGATTTTGCCCTGGCAGAAGAGGTCGAAGGCGTTGTAGCCCGGCGAGATGAGAACCCCAGCGCGGAGACGCGACTCGGCTCCGAGCTCGCACAAATAGCTGCACAAAAGCCCCGCGCCAGCCGAGCAGCCGATGCCGTAGAGTTCGCTCTCTGGAAAGGCCTGCTCCACGTGGGCGATGGCCTCTTGCAGGTCCCGCACACAGCCGAATGCCTGGAGCTTCGGAGTGGCCAGTTTCAAGCCTCCGTGGCCGCGTTTGTTGAACACCACGGGTCGGTACCCGTGGGCCAGCGCTTCCGCACAGAGCGACTGCATGTTGTCACTGGAGCCCACGAGCCCGTGCATGATAATTGCAATGGGAGCGTCGTGCTCAAGAGGACGCTCTATGGCCACAGAAGCCTCGAGCGCCCAGTCCAGCGACGCCTGGCCACCGTCTTTGAGCGTCAGAACGACGCGCTGGTACTTGACGGCGTTTTGCGGGACCAGGAACGTGAGGAAGCACTGGATGTGCGAGTTGGTCCACCACGTAGGGGAGTACTTGTCCAGCATGGGCTGCAGCGCCTGCACAAGGCGTTAAACATGGCGAATACCACAAATAAGGTTAGAAACTGCCGTGATTAATTAGAAATTTTGTCACATTTTGCGTACGCTCGTCAGGAACTCGTTGAGCGGCGAGTTGCCGGCCACGATGCGCTTGGTCGAAAGTGTGCGCGAGTTCGCGACGCCTCGCGCCGCCAGCAGCGCGCAGCCAGAGAGAAGCGCGGCCACTGCGGTCAGCATGTAGCTCCTGCAAAATGTCAAGTTAGTTGTGGCATTTTGTTAGCAACTAACACAGCGTCCACGTCATTGTTGCGCAAAAGAAGATGCCTAACCCGCTCTCGTTCGCTGCCATTGCGTCCAGCATGTTGCGCGAATCCCTCGAGCCCTTCTGTGCTGCTGCGTGGAAATCTGCGTGTGCCCGCTGCCGTTCATGGAACCGGCCGTTTTCGCGATTAACGGTATCAGATCGACCATAGTGAAAGCAAGAGAGAGGTGGTGCCGGGCTGGCCAGACAGAACCGGGAGAAACCGCCGCATCAAAAAAGGCAACAAGTGCCTTTTCGCCCCTATCGACCGTATCGACCGTATCGACCATAACGATGCCGCTTTTGGTACGTGCACCACACCATTTTGGAAATGGAGCCCTCACAGACGCCACCGCGGCGGTGACACCTCGGGGCCGATCGCTGGCTCTCCTGGCCCCCACAGGGCATGGGAGAGCCCACCAAGGGCTGGATTAGCTGCGCGGCATCCCACACTCCCACTCTCGCCGCTCGTGTCTGCAGGTGCGTTCAATAACCATTTTTGAGCGTTTAGTGCACCCGAAAGGGCGCACTCCGATAGTAGAGCACCGATAGTACTCCAACCTGAACCAGTTGAACTTGCTTTCTACATCAGGTCCGATTCAATGCCAGGCGTCCAAGCTGTGCAACTACCGCTTCGGTGAGGTGACGGACTACCAGCGTCCCCCGGGCTAAGACCGTGCTCTTAAAACGGAGGTGGGTGCCAAGAACATGGAGCTGAAGATCGCTGATGTCTGAACCTGGAGGTGGTCCAGCACACCTTTCGATACTACCGGTAGTTGTATTGAGGTAAATCAACTACTAACTGTCTGAGTTGTCCTCGTTCTTTGTTTCTTCAGCAGCTGCTACCTTCGTTATTGCTTTCTTGGCTGTGGACTTGGTGGACGCCGCCTTCTTTCTCTTGGTTGGAGGTGTCACCGTCGCTACTGTGGCCTTGGCCGCATGCTGTCGCACAATGTCATCAATCTCATTCAGCATCTTAACCACCCGCAGGTTCTCTTTCTCGGATTTCTTCTTCAGTGCCGCCAGTGTCTCCTCCAAAGCCTCCACCTTCTCCTTCGATGCTGCCTTCAAGTCCGCTATTTTCGAGGTTAGCTCCAGATTGGAATCGGCCAAGCCGTCTTCAATACGTCGAATGTCGCGTTTCAGGTCTCCTGCATCGTCCTCTTCGACTCTTGGGCGCTTGATTCCTGTCGCCCCTGGTTGCATCTGGACCCCGTTGCGAACTAATAGGCGGGTCGCCCACCCTGTCGACATTTTTCCCTCGCTGCCCTTAGCCACCAAAATTGCGTTCCCAATATCGCAAATCTCCCTAAGGGTTATACTACTAGTTTCTAGCGCGGTAATTTTTCTAACAACTTCTTCTTCTATCTCTGCGAACTTACTCGATGCAGTGCGCTTGACATTGGGGGTGGCGTGCTCCTGCTGAGGTGTTGAAAGAATAGTCTTTATTGCAGTGTCACCGACGCGAAGGCCGAACTTCCCTTCTGCAAACGCTTGCATGGTTAGCACAGACCAGGAAGGATTCTCGTCGTGCTCGTTCTTTTGAGCATGCGTGAGTGAGATTCGTTTAGATGCCATGCTGGCAAATTGGAAGTGACGACATCAACATGAGCAATATTTCACTACACGTTAATGATTGATTAATAAATCTGGCGTTCGTTCGGCCATTCCTTTACTACACTAAACAATCACACGACAACACCTTACCAACCGTGACGGCACGCGCGGCCAGGATCTTGCGCTCCATGGGGTCGCGGCGGCGTTGCGGTGCGGGAACCCTCTGTATATGAAGCAAAAACAGAGTGTTAGTTTAGATACGACATTGAGCCGTCAGCGCTGTTCTCAGAATCGATGTTGCGAGCTGCCAGTAGCCATTGCACAAACCCGTCTTATGGCATAATGAATGTATTATCGACCTCATCATTTTGCTCAATTGCTTGCTCTATTTAAGTGTCCTGCATCCATTTGGCGTCATGTTCGAGCGCTTCGATGCGACGTCGAGGAGCACGTGAGCACCAGCAGCAAGGTCAAATCCTCGCAGCCGCGAACATGCGTTCGTATCCGTCCACGGAAAGAGCGTAAGACCCGCATGACGCCAGCATTGTTGATGAGCAGATGCAGCAGGTTATGAGCCCTTTTGAACGTCTCGACGAACCTCTGGACACTTTTCAGATCGCTCACGTCCAACTGCAGAAACTCGACAGAGCCACGTTCTGGTTGGGATTCCAGCGCCTCGTTAAGTTTGACTTCAGCTTCGCGGCTGCGAGCTTCACTTCGACAGGCCAAGACCACGTGGGCCCCTTCAGTACCAATTGCAACGCGGTCTCGTAGCCCAGACCCGAATTGGCACCCGTGACAATAACCACTTTACCCTTTACAGGGGGATCAAGAAGACGTCCCAAGTCTCGGGAATGGCGGGCCGAGCAGTAAGCATCTTGAAGAAGAATCCGAAATGAGGTGTACGGTACTCAGGTTGTCTACGATCATTACGACACAAGTTGAAGGTGCTGAACGTACACTTGCTGTTCAAAACTCAAAACTGGAATCGTAAATCAACTCTCACCTAGTCCATCTTCACTTAGAACGTTGGCACTTCACTCGGCCACCTCAAACTTGAGGTGCGTCAGTCTCTCGCTAAACTCCCAGAGTTTGTTGGCCGCCGTCTCCGACTTGCTCAGGGTTGACGGATCCTCTCGAGCGGGGCTCCATAGCACTCCAAGTACTTGGGGCCGTAGTAGTCACCACCTTTGACGTCGCCCGCCGTAGCAGCGTACAACGTTGGCAGCGCTCCCTTCTCCGCACTCTGCGGTGGAGCCACCGCAATAGTACGGAAGACCAACCACCAGAACCAACTGTCCTTGTTCGTGTCTGCACCCTTTTTCATGATCTTGGTGCCGCAGTATCCAGGGTGCGAGGCCGCGGTTGTGATGTTGCCAATCCCTGCAGCTTTCAGACGACGATCCAGTTCCAACATGAAGACAAGGTTGCACAGCTTGGAGACCGCGTACGTTCCGACCTGCCCGTATTCCTTCTCGTTGTTGGCCATAATCTTGTCCTCGTTGAAGATCAAACTCGCGTGGCGGTGGAGCAAGCTACTCACGGTAATCACACGGGAAGACTCGCTCTTCTTCAGTAGATCGAAGAGCTGCGCCGTCAACGCGAAATGACCGAGGTAGTTGGTCGCGAACTGTAGCTCGAACCCGTCGACAGTCTTCGCGTAGCTGCCACCTACAATTCCCGCATTGTTAATGAGCAGATCCAAGCGGTTGTTGGCCTTCTTGAACTCCTCGCAGAACTTTTGGACACTGCTCAAATCGCCAATATCAACTTGCATGAACATCACGCTGCCAGCACCTGGCGTGTCAGCTAGTAGACCTTGAATCTCGGTCTGCGCTTTGAGACCGCGCTCTCGGTTACGGCAGGCCAACACCACGTGTGCTCCTTTACGAGCCAGCTCCAACGCGGTGATGAATCCGATGCCAGAGTTGGCACCTGTGACGATCACGATCTTCCCCTTTTGCGACGGAATATGCGTCGTATACCAGTTGCTTGGCACTTGAGGTTGAGAAGCGGTACTCTTGCTGGAGGTGACACCCATGTTCGCTGCGTGTCTTCCAGGCTGCAAAATGCCCAATGGCACATGAACTTTCAGTCTGGCAAAGCGGGACGTACGTTTGGGACAAGGCTTCAAGAGAAATGAAATCTGAGTTGCTACAACGGCATCTTGAAAACGAAAACCCGTTAGGATTGATTAGCGCGGGGGGCAATTCGGTAGAACGCGTCACTTCAGATCCAAATGACACAAATAACACACAAAGGCTCGTTAAGTACTGTAGCTATAGAGCCACAATGCACAGAGGGACGTACCCCTTCTGGAACTTGTCGCCGACCTCAGGCAGGTCCACGTACACGACGTCTCCCAGCGAGTTCTGGGCAAAGTCGGTGATTCCGATGGTGCCCTCCTTGCAGCTGGAGCCGTTCGCGGCGATGCTCATGCCCAAGAAGGCGCTGGTGGCTAAATGGGTCCGCTGCTCATCCAGAAGGTCGTGGCCTACGTGCAGCAGTCGCCCACGTCCCTCTTCGTCATGCTCAAGCATTTCCTCTTCCCGGAGAAGGAAAAGCGCCGCGTCACGCGAGTCATCGAGGTCAAGCAGCGCTTCAACCGCTGGGGCAAAGTACACGACTACGACCAGAAGAACCACCTGCTGCAGAAGGCCATCTAGCTCTACCTGGCCGACGTGCTGGACTTGAATAACAAGGACGCCAAGTGCGAGCTGCTGCACCGGCCGCAAAAGAAGAAGACGGGGGACCGCAACGAAGACGGTGACACGAGCGAGTCCTCGTACGACTCGGACGACGACTACTGTGACGCCGTGGACGGTCTGTGCTGGGAGGCGCTTCCCCAGGAGAACGAGTGGATCGAGGTGGAGGAAGACGTCCAGTTCAAGCACGAGACGGTCGAGCCGGAGGACAAGGAAGAGAAGAAAGCCAAGGCACTCACGGAGAGCAACGTCAACTTCAAGTTCTTCTCGACGCTTCCGAGCGCATCGACGCGCTGATTCAGCGCGCGTTCAGGAAGTACCAGGAGGCAGAGCGCAAGCGGTACAGCAAGGACACGCTCCGCTACTACATGGCGCCAGCATCATGGACAAGGATGCGAGGGTGACGTACAAGCGGTACGCGTTGGGCGAGGAGAAGACCTTTGACAACCTCTTCTTCGAGGAGAATGAGAACGTGGTGCAACTGCACTTCTCCAGCAAGTCCGGCAAGTTGGACATCAAGGGGTTTCCGTACAAGCTTGGACTTCTGCTGCACAGTCCGCCCGGCATGGGCTAAACGAGTTTGATCAAGGCTCTCGCGCCACATCGTGACAATTTCGCTGGGCAAGACCAACCAGCAGTTGCTCGACGCGCTCTTCGACATGAAGTTCGAGTTGCAGGGGCTGGATTCGCCCGTCGAAATGAACTTCGAGGATGTCGTGTTTGTCATGGAGGACATCGACTGCGCGTCTTCCATCGTGAACGCCCGCGACGACAACGAAAAGCCGAGCAAGGTTGACCGCATGTTTGACAGTCAGAAGAAGGCGATGAAAGAGGACCCCGAGCATGGCATGCCGGGGCTGATGGGCCCCATGCTCAAGCCAAAGGGTGTCGAGGACAAGCTCAATCTGTCGGGTCTGCTCAACGTGCTGGACGGTGTTATCGACTGCTTTGGCCGCATCGTGATCATAACCACGAACCACCCAGATAAGGTCGACCCCGCGTCCGTGCGTCCGGGCCGCGTGAACATGAAGCTGATACAGGGCTACATGGGCTGTACGCAGATCCAGCAGATGATCGAGTACTACTGCGTCGTCAAGCTCGATGAATTGCAGACTCAGCGGCTAAATGAGGCATTCGAGTCCTCGTCTCGGGCGTTCACTCCGGCAGAGGTCGAAGCTTTGCACAGAGCACGACGACGTGTCTGCTGAGGTGTCGAACTCGAATCTCTACTAGCCCGTTTCAATTTCAGCAATAGACGCGAGGGCAAATGCAAATTGAAACGCAATACTTTGTATTTACTAACGTTAACGTGTCCGAGCTCGTACCTCACGCTGCCTCTGCTTTTGGATAGCTACTCCCTTGCGAATTCTTTCTCTTTGTCGATATTTATTCATCTCCTGCGTACGTTTGAGTTTGTCAGCGATCCTTCGACGAGAAATAGCTCTGTCTCGCTCACCTGCCTCTGTCGGTCAGATAACTCAGCTTCCAACTTGGCCTCGATTTTCTTCATTATCACGTTGCTCTCCTCAAAACCGAGGACCGGTAGGCCAAAGTGATCCCCAACAGCCCGAGCACCCTTTTCAAGCGAAATCTGAATATCTTCCGGATTCTCGGCATTGTCGATACACAATTCACGCATCTCAGAATTTTCACTTCTTTGACCCTCGCACTGCACGTTATCAGCGTGCCAGGTTTCACGACAGTGTCGAAATGTTTCTAGCTGATTGCTCCGTTTTTAGAAGTCCTCCATCAGGTAAGTTGCAGGCAATGTACTCCGATCGTACATCTTTTTCTTTTTCAGGAAACCCACATTTTCTCACGACACATCCGTATTGCCCAACTCTGCGAATGACGCTACAACGAGTCATTCCATTCTTGTATAGACGGCTTTCCTTGTATTCTGCTGGGTTTCTGTCTTTCAGTGTAGGCATCCCACTCTCCAGTGGCCGAGAAATGTGTAGCAGTTTGACCGTCCTCGTCAATTTTGTCGACAGTGACGTCTGCCAGCGAGTAAGAGTACCAGCAAGGAATTCTAAACCACAGTGATCTGACCTCAAAGGTTCGTGGTCCGCTAACCACACAGTCACTGTATTCTCGCCAATACGTAGAAGCAAAATTTTATTACCACATTCTCGTTCCAATAAGTCGAGAGCAAATGCCATGATACTCTGCAGCCAATCCAACTCCACTTGCTCCACTTCATTCAACTCCACGTGCTCCACTTGATCGAACTCCACGTGCTCCACTTGATCGAACTCCACTTCTTCCTCCTGATTGACATCCGCTTCCTGCAACTCCACCGCGCCCTCAACCTCTGGGTCCGGATACACGTTATTGTATCCATATTCGAAGTCCTCTTCGTCACTGTAGCTCTGATCGCTCTGGTCGATCTGGTCCTCTTCGCCTCGCGGACACATTCGGCTATCTTGGCCAGTAGCACCGACCTGTTGTGGTCGGAGAAGAGCCCGGTTTCAGCCATCGGTGAAATGGAGAAATGAAACTGACGGTCCAACAAAAGCTTCAACTTCCAATAAGCTTCTGTTTTGCGCCTCTGCCGCGGACTAAAGACTTTAAAAAAAACTAAGAATGCGAAGGCGCACACAACCCAACATGCCTTTTTGTTTCTCGAGGCAGAGCAGTCATAGAGCGGTATTGGTAAGTAGAAAGGTGAAGCGGCCTGGCCATTGGGAAGCGAATAAGGTGACAATGGCATTGTATTCGAACCAAATTGAACTGATGTATTTGCTTGATCCAGTGAGCTTGGTGCTTGGAAGACACCGACTCAGGCGCCGCGCTTCCCTCCCAGTACTCCGGGTCCGGATCAAGTCGCTCCAGGATGTCGAAGGCCTTGGCGGCGTACAGGAACTCGCCCATTTTGTAGCAGACGTGAGCGATGAGCTGAAGCAGGTTGAAGGAATCGTCCGAGTTGTCCAGCTTGAGGTACAAGTCCCAGACCGCCGACGGATTGTGGTTCAGGTTGTACCACCTCGTGAGCCAGCTGACGTAGCAGTAGTCGTGGCGATACTCCTCCTGCTGCACGCGCAGCATCGCCCGAAGATCCGACAATCTCAAGTCGTCTGCCAAAGTGGCGCAAAAGCTTCTTCGGTTTCGGTGCCAATAACGAGCTGCCAAGTCAGGAGGGCGGATCCACTCACACTCGCACCTTTGCAGCCGAGTGGATCCCTTCCTGCTGCTTTGACACGACGTTGCAATACTCATCGTATACCATTTGCGCGTTGCAACAGCATCCTGTAACGCCCGCTAATAATACAGGGTCAACCCGAAATGGTGCAACAATTCGTACGAAGGTCAAGATGCACTTGCAGTCAGCGTCTACAGCCCCGCAATTGCAGTGACGACCCCAAACCGATGGCTTCGCCTCAGCTGCGAAGCTGCCAGGCTCGTGCTCCAGCTGATGCGTCCGGCTGCCGTGTGCGGGCCATTGGCGTGGCTACTCACGTTCCTATACACTTTAGGCAACGTGTTCACGGGCCAATCGCCCGCCGACCAGTCTGAGGCCGATTTCACGTGCAAGACGACGGTCCTGTCCACTTCCTGCCACTGCTTGTCGCTTCTCGCCCCGTACGCCCTCTCGCTCCGGCCTTTCACGCGACTCGATGGGTCTCCGTGGACAGTTTCCCACCTGGTCTCCCGGTTTCTAAAGGAGACGTGGTGGCTCTACCTGACCACCCACTTGCTAGCAGTGGGGTCCACCTACGCCATCGTCTCGGCATTCCGCCACCTCGCAGCGTTCAAAACGCACTTCTACTTGACGTGTTGCTGGAACACCCTGTTTCGAGCTGGAGTGGACCAAGCGTCTCGGAGCGTGTACCAGTGTGAAACTTTGGAAGGCGTTCGAGCCTCGCACGTCAACGATTCGCCCTACTGGAGACGCTTCTTGCAAGCCGTCGGTCGAGCCGCCAATGCCACGACCATCGCAATGATCGCTGCAAGTCTCGTCCACATTTGCAGTGCGCTCGACCTCCTGACGACCAATGGCGCCAAGCTGCTGTTCAGCATTGCAAGCGTCGGCCTCAAGGCGCTCATACTGACGTTCACGAAGGAGATGGCGCTCAAAAACGGCGACACCCATTTGAGGAAGATTTACGTGGTGACGGCCGTGCCGACCGTGCTCATTAACACGCAAGTGCGCTTGGTGCTGCTACGTAGCGCTGGGTCGGGCTCGTCGATCCGAAGTTTTCTGGAATTGGGGCTACTGGAGCCACTGATGCGAATTGCGAAGGTGTGGTATCTTCGGCGCGCTTTGCGACGTCTGGACAATGAACAAAACCCACGCAAAGCAGTTGCTGTACGAGGGGTCACCGAGTGAGTAGTGTTGTCCCTTTTTCAACTGACCGAAATCCTCGCCTCAGCGTCCTGGTACGCAGCGCGACAATTCTCGACTCGCGCCAGAGTTTACTGCACTTTCATGCGGCTGAAAGCCACGCGGACATGTGCTCCGAGTACATCGCCATCGCCTGTTCGACGTCCGTTTTCTTCTTCCTCCAGCACCATCCACGGTTCGGTTGGCACTACGAGAGCGCGACAGCCTTAAGTGAGTGGGAGGAAACGCTGGTGACCGGATCCTGGCAGATTGGGATCGAGATCGTAGTCGATTTCGTCTGCTGCCTATTTGAACTGGCGAACGGGATTCCGCTCCACGCTTCGGAGAGACTGGGAGGGTTTCTAACCGCGGTCTTCACGAGTTGCGCGCTGGTGTCGGTATCGATTTCATCACTTTTGTGTGTTCACGCAGCTGCTTGACACGGACACAGCACTTCAACATTTGAGCAGCAGCAGTCTTCATTCAGTGAACCGGTCGTCCTTTTTCGCCTGAGAACAATTATACTTGGAGAAGCTGCGCTTGCTCAAACTCTTGCTACGTTTCCGAACAAGAGGGCGAACATGCGTTATTGTTGTGGATCATTGTTGCGATCCACCCAAACAATTACAGAGGGAGACCGATATCTCAAAAGTTGCCGTTTATTCCACTTTGCAACGTCTTGCAACCTCTTAGCTGCATCCAGGACAGTTGTGCAGCGAGTCGTGCACGTACATATCGCACTCACTGCAGAAGACGCTTTCACAAGTGGTGCACTGGTACGCGGCGCCCTCGCCGTCCATTCCAAGCGGCAACAAGCAGCCAAAGCACTTCTTCTGTACCAGTTCGGGCGACACCTTGGCTCCTTTCTCGCCCATGACCCCGGAGCGCAGCAAGTGCTGCGCAAACTTGGCCACTGGGAACAAGTGATGGTAGGACCTTGCGAGATGCGGCGACGAGACCAGCGGCAAGTTGCACACTTGGCACGTCGTCGGCAGGTCGCAACTCTTGGACTTGCAGCGCGGACACAAGTACCCCACCGTTGTGAACGCTTGATGGCACGTGCAGAGCGACAAGGCGCCACTGCGTCGCTGCGGAAAGCCCATCTCCACGAGCGTCGCGAAGCGCGCCGCCGCAGTCGCCACCGTCGGCGACGGGAAGGTAAACGCCGTCATGAGCCTCTTCATGTGCTCGGCGTCCACCGCGACGTGGTACGTGCCGTCGGTGCCGTCCGCAATGCGCCGCAGCAAGTGCATCTCGGCGCCAATGCCAATGAACGACACGCGGATGTTCTCACGCTTGAGCGACGCGAGCGTCTGGAAGATGTCGCCCGGGTCGGCCGTCACGAGGTTCCCGTAGACCACGACGACCTCCCGACTGCCGTACGCGGGCACCGTCTTCAAGGAGCTCTTGGCGATCTCCAGCGCGTTCTGCAGCGACGGCTCCTTGTCCACCGCCAGCGCCGCAGCGATGCGCTCCATGTGCGTCTTGGGGTTCCCCGACAGTTCACTGAGCTTCTCGGCCGTCATCCCCTTGATCCCAATGACTCCGAGCTGGGAGATGGGGTTCTGGTCGAAATAGTCCTTCACGAACTGCTGCAGCACTTGGGATGCGCAGCCGAGGCGGTGCGGCTTCCAGTCCTTTAGGGCCATGCCGCGGGACAAGTCCATGACCACGTACGTGTAGCGGATCAGGCCTTTGCGCACATTGCGCGCAATTTCCAAGCGGCTACGGTAATCAGAAAGAAAAAAAACACACAAAAAGCACAAAAATACCGGTTTAGAGTGGCGCAAAAACCGAAGGAGACCGGGTTTTGGGCAGACCGCTGGCGGTGCTTCGTCTTGACGGCTTGGTCGATCTTGAGGTTGCCAGACGCGTCCTCCTCGATCACGTCCCAACTGCGCTCCAACGCCCCTCCCACGCATAGCCGGACCCTGCAGCAGAAGAGAAGAAGGCCACAGAGCAGGTTTAGGGTCGGCATCGCAGCAATTATAACAGCGGACGCCCCACCTTCCTCCTCCATTATTGAGCTCTGAATTGGGCGAATCCTAACTCAGGTGGGCCACACTGTGTATCCATTACTTACCTGTCAGAATGGATGTAGCCATGCCAACTTGAAGTGATTCACCTGTAAGAACTGATGTAGCCATGTCAAGCGGCAAATGAAGTGAAGTTGGCGGATAAGTTACTGGGGAGAGCTCTCCATAAATGACACGGGGGTGGCTCGTCATTTTCAGACGAAGAAGGTGGTATTCTTGCGCGTCTCCGGTGCCGACATCGCCAAGGGACTTTCGCACACGGACGAGTACGCGACGGACGGAGACGAGGACGAGGACGACGGGTCGATGCCTGCCGAGCTGGCCGAGAAGACGGACAAGTGCTCCATTTCAATCGTGCGGATGTTGTGCATACCAACGCTCACTGACGTGCGTGGGCTCGACGAGAAGCTGAGGCTCTGCGACGAAGACTCGCAGCTGTAGAAGCTCTCGCTTGTGCGGTTGCTCGCGAGGTTCCCGCCCCGATTGTGTCGAAAACTGGGGCCTCTAGCATCGCCCTGGATGTCGAACAGCTTCTCGCGCACGAAATCGGCCAGTCGCGTGGCGTACTCGGCGGCTGGGACGGCGCTCACGTCGTGGGTGTCTTTGCACAGCAAACAGCCCAGGAACCATCGCTGCACTGTCCAGCGCCAGTTGTAGCGCTGCAACATGTCCACGATGCCCACGTAGTAAACCTCCTTCCGATCATGAGACGCGAGGCCATTTTGATTCCTGGTGCGACTTGCGGGGTCGTTGTACCGAACTCCGAGCAGGATGCTGTAGTCGATGATGCCGCGACTGGCGAGGAACACGAAGTCGCTGCACAGTTGGTCCTGTTGCATGGCCGTATTGGCGTACGACATCGAGAGGCCTGAGCTGATTTTGAGGAAATCGATGTCCATCAAGAGCTGGCTGATGGGCTTTCGGTCCTTGGCAAGTTGGATCAGCCGCTCCATTTCCGCGGCGCTCACTGCTTGTCTTCGATCTCGGTTGCCCTTCAAGTCGAAGCGCTGGTCGACTGCTCCACCGTTGAACAAATTCTGCATCACGACGAAGTACATGCGGCGTGTTCCGATGGGGAGAGAGATGGAGTGGCAACCAAAGTAGCGGCACAGCATCGACTTCGGGTTGGACTGCAGGTATTCGTGGTAATGCGGCCTGTTGATTATTTTAAGGACAGCAAAACATTGATCAGCGCGTTGAACGTCGCCTGAATGCCAAGAAATTCGCGCTACGTACAAGATGGCTCGCAACGTGTCGAATTCTTCCTTTGGTACACTTTTCACCATGAACTGCCTGTTTGCTGCTCGCACATTGCGTCCAACACGGTTAGTATTTTGCACTACAAGGCCAAAAGTAAAACTTCCACACCTGTAAAGTAGAAGATGTTGCCACTCTTGCCTTCCGAGCCGCACTCGCTCAGAATTTGGGACGGGTCGAACGATTGGCGGTAAAATTCGGGGTCGATGTTGAACTGCGCTCGGATGCACTGGAAAATCTTGGGTGCGCAGTCGCGAAAGTTGAGCAAGATGCCATTTCGCATTCCGATCACGACGATGCCACTGCTCACCACGCGGCTGTAGTCACCGTAGCTGACGTTATCGCCCATATCAATCGCAGCCTCTGTGTCGGAGCCCGTGAACTCGGCGCTTGCACTGCCTACCAGATCGTTCTTTTCATCAGCTTGTAGCAGCTCAACTGACCTCCGAATGGCCATCGCCATGTACCGCATCACATCCATGCGGAGCTTAATCGAGATGTCGATCTTCACGTGGTGAGCGCTAGTGAGATCGGCTTCAGACCCACCGGAGATTGACAGTCCTCCCGATCCCATGATATCGGGGGTCGCTATTGTGCTTTCTCGAGTCAACGGGGCCTGGAAAACGCCCGCATCTCGACAGAAGAGAGCAAACAACGCCAATGTCTCGAGTACGAGTGAGAGCTGATCCAGCGCGTTGGGGGTCACTCTGCCGAACTCGGTTCCTAGCTGCACGAGGTAAATCGCAAAGGCTATGGTCGTGTGGATGGCGAAGACGCCTAGATAAGGCAAAATGCGCTTGGCCATCTCCCTCGTCGTCGCATGTGCGTGAGTTTCCAGGATTCGTGAGCGGCGCCAGGACTGGAAAAACGCGAACCCGAAGTAGAGCAGCACGAGGTAGGCTGGCAAGTCGAAATACAGCACGACGTTGGCGGTGAGATCCGACTGGAACTCCCCGAGGATGTAGCGGAAAATGAGGCAGTAGATGAGCGACACTGGCCACGCGTAGATGTGGTGCTTGACGTTGTCGGCGTTGAACGGCAGGAACGGGTTCGAGAGCGAGAAGATGAGATCCAGAGCCAACATGAGGAACCAAAGCGTAGCGGACGTGCTGAAGAAGAAGTAGCACCAGAAGAAGAACGGTACGTAGGCCTCCAAGGCGCCTGCATCGTTCCCCAACTCCTCGTTTGCTATCCTGCTCAGAGTGGCTGGTAGAGGACCCCCGACGTCGTCTGGATCGAGTAGAATGTACCACGCGTGCAGTCCGACGCGCATGATGCTGGCAATGCTGACACTCAAGAAGATGCACATGAGCACCATGCCCGGGTGCACCCTGGAGCTCGGATACCTGACGAAAAAGAAGATCATGGCTCCACACGACAGCAGCCCCGACACGAGCGCCGTGAGCTGCCAGGCGATGAAGAGGTGGTCCATCGCTGTGTTATCGGTTTCTGGTGCCTGACCGACGACTTGAGCTCGTCGACACGAATGCCACGCGCGACTTGAGCTAGCGGAAAGCCGTTTTGTCTCTCTTCTCTTTCGTGCCAACGAATGCAAAAGACGACGACGTGATGAGGAGCTCTGGAAACGAGGAAAACGCTTAATGGCAGGCGAGAGAAACGTGCCAGCGCGTTGCACTGGCTCAACGGGCGAGTGGGGACTGTTTCGTCCAGCGCGAAGGCGTTCTCTTTTCTATTTTCTCCTGACCAGCTTTCGGTTTAGATCGGCGATCGTGAGTTAATGCCACGGATGCCAAGGAACTCGAAGCGCGCGTTCTCGAGTTAATGGCACGTTGTGAGGCCAATGAAAAAACGCGCTGGGTGTGAGTGCAAAACGCGGCTGTCGAGTGATCTTTGGCATCTTTGAAACTCGGTCATGTGGGGAGCGAAGCAGCTCCTGGCGTGGCTTAATCGCTGGACGCAAAGCAGTTGCCGCCAAGAAAGGCGAGGGAGAGCAGGCTCAACCACTCCGGACTGAAGGAAGCACGTGTGGGGGCTGGTTCGTCGCCGGTTTCAGCCAAGGCGAGTCATTGATTGGGGTCTCTACAGTCCACCCCCGCGTTCTGTTTGAACCTGCACCGGCAGACGAAGATGGTTTAGAGGGTCTCAACTTGCATCCACCTCCAGCTTCCTGACCTGTTTGAGCTCTATGACTCACGACTGCAATCTCTCCACTAGATAGAGATGCCTTGGGCTACCAAAGATCTGAGACTTTTGGGCCACGTGCTGACTCGGTGCTGACTCCTTCAACTTCAACTTGTGTACACCACACGACGATCTTCAGGAGTCGCAGTCAAAAGATACTTTTTAGTGCTCGAGTCCCCATTGCACTGGAACTTGGACGCTTTTGACCCATTCCGACGATCATGGGGGCAGCTAACGGTACCCAATTCCGCCTCGTGGACGCAGAGCTGGAACTGCGGCGCGAGACGAGGGACTTTGCGCGATGTGAGTTCATTGACTGGAGACGTCGGTCTCCAATGTTCAAACTAACACGCTGTGGCTGTGGCCAGGGACGCTGTCGGATGTGGAGGAGACGCATCGCCGCTTCAAGAAAACGTTCGGCTTTGCGGTCACTGCGAGTCAGTTCGAGAGTCTTTTGCAGCTCAAAGCGCCCGAGTGTGTCGGGATCGAAGAGGTTTTCAACGTCCTGGACACCAATCGCGACGGCCGCGTGGACGGACTCGAACTCTTCGCTGCGCTGGCTTGCGTGTGTCGCGCTTCGTTCGAGGACAAGGCCAGATGTGCGTGCATTGCCTTTCGGTTGCTTTTTCTCATGAGCTGTTGATGATTTTTGTGTTTCGTCTTCCCAGTCACCTTTGATCTCTTTGACTTCAACCACAATGGGTCTCTATCGGTGGCGGAGCTGGTTGGTGCATTTTGCTGCCAAGATCTTGATGCTGTTTGTGCTCATCTATCTGTATCGTTGATTTTGCAGGCACTTTTGATGAAGTCGGTCTTGATCGGCATGACACTGTTAACCGGAGGGGGTCCTGAAAGCTCGCCACCAGACGCGAGCAGTTCGATGGAGGCTATGCTGCTATGTCTTAGCCTCGCAGAAAATGCCTTTTCACATGTGGATAAGGCGACGGCCGTGCTCGGATTCGAAGACTTTATCGCTTGGGCACGCAGCAACCGCGGGTTCATGCTGCAGGTTGAACGTTTTCGACTCATAGCTGAAAAAGCGGTCGGATTCGAGGATGCACTGTCACTCCCGGATGGTAGCGACGACGACTCGGATCTAGACGCGGAAAACTTGCAAAATTCCAACAAAAGTCAAGATTCTGGTGGGGCAGTACAGTTTGATAACCGAAAACGGGTCGAGCTCTCGCCTCCGTGGATGGTAGGACCTACTTCGCAGCAGAACAATTGTGCTGCTTCATCTTGTATGGAGAATGGAATGCCACCGCCTGCAAATTTACAGCTCGAGTGGGTTTACGGCACCAGCGGACCTTCAGCAAGAAACGGATGTCGCTTTCTAGCAACAGGTGAAGCAGTGTATTTTGTTGGAAGCTACGTCGTGTTGTATAGCTCAGAACGTCACGAGCAGCGCTACTACCGTGGACACAGACGGCCAATTGGATGTTTAGATGTGAACGCCAGCGGGAACTAGTCGCAACAGGAGACGCGTGTGCTTCCAGTTCGGCAGGAAAGTCCGAGATCCACGTGTGGAATGCGCGAACTCTCCATTGTCTCGCAGTACTTCGCAACTTTCATCCGGCAGGAGTCGCTCACGTGAGTTTTCCCGCTGCTGCGTCCGCTGCTACTGCCACACTACGACAAACACAAGCACTTTCACTTGGAGAACGTACTGGAGCGGGTGGAAATTCATCCGCGGTGTTGAGTAGTAACTTGATGAAGAAGAAACCACAAGAGACCGAGGCGTTGATTGCGTCCATAGGCAGTGACGAAGGAGCGTCCATGGCGATGTGGAACTGGCAAAAGGAATCTGTCGTAGCCTCCGGTCGAGCTCACCCCGCAGCAACAGGAAGAGCGAGGACCAGTGGAAGTGACAAACGACCGCTAGCACTTGCACTGAACGAAGACGGAGATGAAATTGTGGTGGTTGGTGCACACTTTGTGGTGTTTCATCAAGTCGGAGGCCGCTTTTTCAAGCACAAGAAGCCGCATTGGCACGGAACTGTGGATCCTCCATTGCTCACAGTACCGGTGTGCTTGAGCGCAGTTTACTATGGCATTCAAACGGCGGTTATTGGAACTGCGCGTGGTGAACTGTTGCTGTTTGAACGTCATACACTAACGCGTTGTATTCAAGCACACGATACCCAGACCAGCGTCAACGTTTGTCTGTTGTCGTGTCAGTCAATGGTCCTCTTCTCAGCGGGTAAAGATGGCCAGATCAAGCAATGGGATTCCACCTTACGTCCCATCGGACAATCACTCGATTTACACGTTCTG
Source organism: Phytophthora syringae (assembly GCA_012656105.1). Lineage (NCBI taxonomy): Eukaryota > Oomycota > Peronosporomycetes > Peronosporales > Peronosporaceae > Phytophthora > Phytophthora syringae. The sequence continues at coordinate 102,922 of JAAKBD010000076.1, forward strand.
CTTCCAGTCCCAGAGAAAACTCCGTCATCTTCGTTGAAGAATGTATCCCCAAGACCTGAAAACGTACTCGAAGGCGACGACTTTCGCATTTCTTCACTGGATTATGACGCTCACCGCAAACGGTTCCTTGTTGCTACTCGAGCAGGGAACATTTTCGAGATTGATGAAGAAGTACCAGCTTCCTCGAACTCTTTTCGCTGGAACATTGTAGCTTCGGGACATACTGGACATCCTACGCGTAGTGTCGCTACAGCGAGCACAACCGGTGGATGTTTTGCTTCGTGTGGTGTCGGTGAACGATTTATTAAGCTCTGGAGTCTCCGTCGTCGGTCATTTGTTCAGCATTTGCATTTCCCTGGCGCTATAGCTCCCAGCGCTTTGGAGTTCACTAGTGACGGAGAGCGTCTCGCGGTCGGCAGCGAAGACGGAACTTTGATGCTTGTACGACGCGCTGGTGCAGCTTCAAACAGTGTCATGACATTGGAGACCACGATGAAAAACACAAGTTCCGCTGTGATTGCCATGCGCTTTGGGCCATTGCAAACGGAGCCTTTGCTGGCAGTCACGCGTGACAACGGACTCATTTATCTGTACAGACTTGAAGCTGGAGGCCGACGATTCTCTCGGTATATGCTGCTCAAACCCCAAGCTACGGATGGAACGTCGGGGAGTTCATGCGAAGTAGCACCCGCTCATGCACTAGACTTTAGCGTCGATGGTGTTTTCCTCAGAAGTCAGCATGGAAAATCAAATTTGTACTTCTGGGACCTCCGGCAGCGCGCGGGTACACGCGTGACTTCAATGGCAATTCTTCGTGATGTTCAATGGCACACACATACGACGTCTATCGGCTGGAGTGTTGCTGGTCTGCCGGTTGTTTCTAGTGCTGGAGTCTGCGTGGTGGGAAACTCAACTCGAGGCTTGGCACTTGTTCTCAACAGCGATGGTGATATCCATCTAACACCGTTCCCATGTCCGCGTCCGGGTGACAATTCGGAGCACTGCTGGCTGTCCAGAAGTGTGTCTAAAGCACACCTTGCTCAACAGTCTTCACTATTCTGCTCACCTTCGTGTCAACCTCCATCATCCGGAGACTTCGCCCTTCGAGGGAGTATCGTTGTCACGAGCAGTCAACTTGGTCCAGCAATTTGTCAGTGGCGCGTGGAGAAAGAACTCGGGGACGTTCAGCCTCGACCTGTTTGTATTTACGACCAAGCACTTCGTAAACGACTGCACGTACTAGGACTGAAAGACGTTTACTTCGGCTACGGACGCTCAATCGATGACGAAGACCAAAATCCACGCATTGCGCCACGAAAAGCTGGTGGAGAAGTCTCGAACGCTTTGGTTGTGCAAGACGTTTCTGAAAATTCGCAGCGGTCTGAAGCTCCTGATCTGGCGTTGACTTTATCGTACGTGTACGGATTCAATCACCGCAGTATGAGTGTGAACCAGTCGCTAGCGTGTCTAGGGACCGGATCTTTCGTGTACGGGGTGGGGCCAATGCTGGTTGTGCGGCATTTAAACTCTTTGGGGACTCGACAGCGCATGGTCACCTCCCGACTTCAGCATTCGGTGTCTTGCATTGTGAAACACCCGTCTGAACCTGTTGTAGCTGTTGGAAGCCGCAGAGATGACCATGTTGTACTTTTACGTACGGAAAAGTCTCAAGCGTCGAGTATTTCCAGTGGTGAATCGTTCCAGCAAGTTGCAACACTCAAAGCGAGCGTCATCCCCACAAATGGCAGGAAAACGTTGATCAGTGTGGACTTTTGCGATTCCAACGACAGCAGCTCTCGAACTGTCCAAAGCGATTTGGCTGCAGTTATCTGGAAAAGTGTTGGTAGTCATGTACATACACTGGTGTTTTACGCCTGGAAGCGTCAACTCGCTTTGACTCACACGGATATGACACGTCTACCCGTACTTTTGGTAAATTTGCGGGATCTTCCGACACTGGAGTGCATTTTGTAAGCGGTGGAGTCGACCATGTTACCTTTTGGCACTTGAACCCGGCGACAGGCCACGTAACAGCTCAACAAGGGGTGTTCGGTCGCCATGCACTCGTACAGACCATGATTTGTGCTACTCACGTTGCTCCGTTCGTACTAACAGGGGCGAAGATGGTTCTGTTGTTATTTGGGAAAGTAGTGTAGCTGCCCACACGAATCCGGCATCAAGTTCGTCTCGACAGAGTTCTGGTGGGGATGGAGTTGTGGAATTGAAGCATTTACAAGCTGCACAAGTGGTGCTAGGAGCTCTACGCAATGGGTCCATTGTGGTCTGGAAGTACACAGCAGCACGAAGTCCTTCTCGAACTAAAACACTGGGAAACCGAGTTCAAGCGAACACTTTCCTACATCTCACGCGTGTAATCGCAGTGGTTGACGGATCAAAGCCTACCAGTTTACTGCCGCCAGTGTTTAACAGTATGTCCTTCAGCAGTTCTCCAATTGAAGAAGCGTACGTGCAAGGCATGTGTCTACTGGATGATGCAGCAGCAGCAGCCGTCGTCCTGACCAATGGTGACGTATTATCGGTTGATTTAGAGTCAATTCTCGAGGATTCTGCTGCGGTATCTGCAACTTCTGAAGGTGGTGAGCACGCGCGTGGGCTTTTAAACTTCAGCAGCGAGATGAATGACATCGCACTACATCCGAGAGATCTACGATGGGCATCTGCTAGTGCTGACGGAAAAGTGCACGTATGGAATCTCCACTCAAATCTGTTGTTGCATCAGCAAACATTACCGAGTGCTCCGAAAGCGCTAGCATGGAGCGCTACTGGAGTTCATTTAGCTGTGTCTCTCTTGGATGGCACCGTTGCAATCCTGGAAGGAACGACACTCGAGATGTTACTCCAGTTTGCTTGTGGTGAAGCAGAAAGCAATTCAAGGAGTAGTGTTTTCCCCAAATGGTGTACTTTGGTCAAGTACTCCCCGCTCTCCGGTACCAATGCAGGTCACAATTGGCTGGCCCTTGCATGTCGAGACTACAACATCTACGTGTATTCATGGGAAAGCACCGAATCAAATGTTTCACCGGTGTATTCGCTAGAGCACACGTTTGTCGGCCATACAGCGCCAATCGAGGCTTTGGACTTCTCTTTGGATGGCAAGTGGCTTCAATCTGCGTCTTCAAGCAATGCCAGACAACTTCTTCGTTGGGCTCTTGAAAAGAATCCGACTTCAAATGAAAACAGTGTTTCCACTACAGAAACCTCAGCAAGATGGGGGCTATTGGACGATGCCTGGGCTTCTTGGACGCCAACATTTGCGGGTCCAGTTGAGGGACTTGCAGACTGTTGTGGCATTGGGAAAACGACGTCCTTGGCTCGCATCAACAGCGACAATGTCAAAGATTCTGAAAGTGGTTCCTCAAATGTGAAGAACTGGAATGCACGTCTTCCAACGATTGTCGTTGGGCTTGATGATGGTCACTTAATGCTGGCTTGGTACCCTCTCACCCGTGGGGATGTCGCTACGGCCACAATTTCATCGGAATTGGAGCATTCTACCGACCCTGCAGTTGTCACGAAAGAGTTCGCTGGGTCTTTTCTAGAGGCTCACAGATACGCCGTGTAGCTTTCAGCTTTGCAAACGCTTTTGTCGTAGCGCTCGCACGAAACTCCAGTGGATCTACACAAGTGGTCGTGTGGAAGACGGACTACGAAGAGGAACTGCGACTTCGCCAACGGTTTGCGTTAAAATCTGCAGTTTGTTTAGAAACTACCCCGAGCTGGTACTCTAGTCCTGTTGATCGGTCTCTCTTCGACGAATGTATCCGAGCTCAACGCACTACGAATCCAGTTAATAACAATCACCTGGTTGAAGAGGAAGATGACACGTGGACAGCGACAGATACTTCACTCGGTAGTGAAGATCTCTACCTGGAATTTGTCTACGGCCTGAACCCTGGAGCTACAGGCAGTCGAAATGTCTTTTACGCCGACGATGCTTGGGAAATTGTGTATGCGGCTGGAGCTTGTGGAGTCGTGTACAATACAAAGACACAAACGCAGCTACTCAACTACAACGCGGACTCTCACACGGTGATTTCTGCAATGGCTGTCCATCCGAAAGGGGATTTAGTCGCATCAGGCGAGTGTCTTGTGAACCAATTGCACGCTCAGGTGCCTGAAATCGTGATTTGGGATGCCAACAGTGGCAGTACAGTGCTTCGGATCGCCACGAAACATCGACCGGGTGTGTTGCTGCTGGACTTTAGCCCTGATGGGCACCGACTTGCCTCGATTGGCATGGAATCGGACCATACGTTAGCGATTTATGCCATCGCCGGGGGTGAGAACGAAGGTGGACGACTTCGAGCGACGTTACTAGTGACCTGCAAGACGTCAACTCGCAGAGTGTGGGGCTTGAATTTCGGCGAAGACGGAGAACTAGCAACCTGCGGAGACCAACACATTTTGTTCTGGCAGCATAGCTCGACAAGCACCGGACGGGGTGGCGATGAAGACACACGAGCGACTGGATTGAAGAGCGGGCTGTTAACAAGCCACAAAGAGTGCAACCCACAGGCTACTCTGCTTCAGATCGCGCACATATCCGGTCGAGCTCGACTTGTCGTGTCAAGCCAGGCTGATGGGAGTTTGTACCTGTGGAAAGACCGAGTCTGTACGGTTGTGCGACGAGATGCCCATGGAGATGCCCCCATCCCAGCACTAGCCGTCGATCGGAAGCAATCACTTCTCTATTCAGCAGGAGCAGATTCACGGATCTGTGTCTGGAATGCTCAGCTTGAACTCGTTCGTGTGGTGGCGGATATTCAGCAGCTCAACGATGGAGGTCTCCCACTCACCAGCACCAAGCTCCAGTCGCTTTCCGTTCGAGACGGTCGCATACTCTTCACTACTGCAGGAAGCGAAGTTTGTGAACTCGTGGAGTCTGCTTCATCGCAGCAAAAACAATTTCTTCAGGGAAAGATTGGCGTCTTCACGTGTATGCTCATGGTAACACCAAGGGGCAAGTCAGTGGCTTAGCTGGACACCCGTGCAAACGAGCTCAGTTCGCTTCCAGTGGAGATGACGGAATTGTGCGGCTTTGGGATGCAGCAACGCGGTCTCTTCTGGCTTTTCATGTCTGGGATTCAAATTCAGAGCTTGCAACAAGTGGTGACGATGAACTGCGAGCTTTGGCCTTCTCTTCTGACGGCAAACACCTCGCAGTGGGGACTTTGGACGGAGTCGTTCGCGTCTTGACCGCTGCGCTGAATGCGGTTGTAACTCAGTGGAACTGCTGGCAAGAGCAACAATCCGGTCGCGGGGTCTTGACTTTGCAGTATTCGACGGACGGGAAGCTCCTTGCGGTCGGTTGTCAAGACAATAGCGTCCACATGTACGACGCCGCTAGTTATCGCAAGATCACTGTGTTGAGAGGAGCTACACCGAATGTGGACACTATTCGACTGGACTTCGCTCGAGATCGACCGGTACTTCGTGTACACTGCCATTGCAGTCAAGAAGTGAAGTTGTGGGAGTTGGGGACGTGGAAACCGCTTTCGGATGTCCAAGTGCGGGACGTCCACTGGGAATCGAGACGCTTTCCGTCTCTAGTGAACGGAACAACGCAGAGCGACAACTTCAATGGACAAGCGCTGGCTACTGATGGCCACGCGACCCAAGTGTCCAACTGGGCCGTCACCAAGAACGAGCACTTTTTGCTGTCAACAGGAGGTGCCGATCGCGTCGTGTGTCAATTCCGTCTCCCGCCTCGCAGTGCAACAAGAATCCCCATGTAATGTAATTGTCCACTGATAAAACGTCCACATCTCTCTATAACGATAATACATAATATTACTTCTGAAAGAGTCGGTTTCAGTTTGATAATAACCTCTCGTTCGTCATAATGGAGACCGACACCAAAATGGACACTAAGGACGCTGCTACACCCGCCGCCACAGCGCCAACCGCGGTCGGTATCAACCCGACAACCACAGAAGACGAAGACGAGATGCCGCTCTTGTTCATGGACCAATTGCCGTCCAGTTTCGCCCAAAGCGCGCAGCTGGCGGCCCTCGCCACGTTCATGGACAGTGACGGCCAAGAATCGGCGTCCGAGGCTGGAAACGACAGCAAACGACGTCGCCAACGCCACCGCAAGGCCAAGAGACGGCAAAAACCTTATGCCAAGCAGGAAAAAGAGCCCAAAAACATGAAAAATGGGGTCGAGACCAAGTCGGCCGACACCAAAGAGCTGCAGCTCTTCCTATCGCTGTTTCACGTTAGTTAAGGTAGAGGGTTCGAGGTGGTAGGAGGCTCAAAAACGTCGGTATCTTGACTTGGTTAGTGTTCTGGTTGGTACAGTTCGCTGATACGTGCGGCCCACGCGAGGTGCTGGTCGTTGTCGAGCTGTCGACGTGGCGGAGACGGTGGACACTTCTTCACGACCCGTTTCGATGGTCGGGGCTCAATGCGGACACTGGATGTGGAAGTTCGCGACTTGGACGGAGCTCGTCGCTGTCGGTTCAACAAGCGCTCAATACCTGGAGAGACTTCGCTGGTGGCCCAGTACGGCTTGCTCTTGGTGGGCCGATGGGTGTTGGTGGTGCTGGGTCTCGTCTTGGGGACGAAATGGGACGGCGTTTCTTGGTTCAAGGCCACTTGCTGCACGAACTCGTTCATGAAAAATCGCTGTTGTGTTCGAAGCGCACGATCCATTGCAGTTTCTACGACTTCATCTGCGTTCGCGTCGTTGATGTCTTCAGCTGGGGCTGCGTTTTCATCTCCTCCGCCGTAATGTGGAGGAAGATCGTCCAGAAGATCGTCGCTGCTGTTCTCTGTGAGATGGTTGTCGGTGTACTGAGACGCAGAATGTACTCTCGCATCGGCAGGTTGGTGGTCGTTTTCTGGTGGCAGAGTGTGAGCCAACGAGGACTTCATGCGTTGGCGCAGGTTTGATCGTGGCTTTCCTGAACTTCCTTTAGACACTGAAGTAGTTGCAGACGTACGTTCAAAGCTATCTCCCGTGACTCCGAAAGAAAACCTCGGTCCTTGCTGGAAGGTGAGTTTATCCCCTTGTTGGATGTCGTACGCGCCCACACCTGACGAACGTCAATGAGATCTCGGTTAGTGATCTACACACCCACACACGAAACTATTTGCTTTCTTACCTGGTCCCTCCTTGGGCATGAAGTGTGAGCGCAGATCAGCAGATTTGTTGCTCGGTGATTTGTTCGCTAGTTTGGCGATGCTGGACGTGGGCTCAGGAATGGATGGCGAGAAGGTCCAGTACGACGGCGACGTAACTGCGTACGGCGGGGGAATGCGTCGGAGCATTACTGGGTTCACTTATTTTTCGTACATCGCTTTCGTCCACCTCAGGATATGGTGGTGGAAATCGTGGCGGATCGTGAATCTTGACTTCACCTCGAGTCTGTGGTGACGCTGGGGTCTGTACCATTGGGTCAATTGTATGCATGTGGATTGCTTGTAGTGCATCGATGAAATGTTTCAGCTTATCGGCCATTGCAGTGTCAACATCGATATTGTTGTCAAGCTGTTAGAAAAACAAGCAACACCATTAGGTAAAGCATCACATGTTCGAGTACAAGTGTCTTCAAGTACCAATAGGAGGACACTTTCATGGCACGCCGTAGCAGCGAGGTATGTGGCGCGGATTGCTGGGCTCGAACTGTCGGTATCCGAATCGATGCCTGGTAATTTCTGACGGAGTTGAGCTATTGCGGACTCAAGTTGCTGCTGCAATTGACTTGCAGGTTTATCACACTCATCGCCGATCTGCTCATGTATGGATTGCTCAAGTGGATCGCTTTCTGGGGCTGTGTCGTTGATAGCTCCTTCAATTGCGCTAGACAAACTCTTCTCAACCGACGTAGACTCGGATTCTGTCGCGGTCACCGCTTTGAGGGAGTATCTTGAACGCTTGCTGACACTTTTCTTCCGCTGTACCGGAATTTCCTCCCGGAACGGAGGCGGGAGTGACTCGATTGACTTCGTCTGGAGTCGTGAGCGCTCTGCTGCTATTATCTCAATCAAGAAGCGAAAGAAGACGAGTCGTTGTGCACAAATTACACTCGAAAGCTTCGTCTCGCCCATTAGCTCTACCTGTGAATCAACAGCACGCACACATTTAGTGATTAATCCTCGCAAAGTGAGTCAAGCCACTACATTGTAGACACGCGTACTGGTAAGAAGAGCGTGCAGCCATCGTATCCCTCAGCCGTCACAGCTCCTCCACTTACAGCAATACAATTTAGTAGTTCTTGAGCAAGTTCATCGGGTGATCGCAGTTTCTGCATTATCGGGACCTCAAAAGGTTCTTGAAGCTGATGATTGGAAAGCTGTACCACCAAACTCTGGACTTTTGATGAAAGGGGCAACAACGTGACTTGCTTCTGGAGATGGCGATTTACAACCGCGAGTTTCTCTTCATTCAGGTGTCGTTTAGTGATCTTCATGACCAAACTTCGCAGTTGTGGCAGCTGTCCGAATGGTATGAACCAGCTTGCTTGCATCTGCGTGTTCATCGATACACCTTCAGCTATAAAATCGCTTTCTGTGAAGCTAAGCGGGTTAACCAAAGTTCCTTTTCGTCGTGAATTCGGTGCTGCAACATCTTGAGGATCAAACAACTCGCGGAGCAGCTGGTCAAGTTCCCATTGCGTGACGTAAATGCCTTGCACTGGAGGGCTGACAGAATCCTCAACTTCTTCCAGGGCTGCAGCGTGGAGATGACGAAAACATTTGCAGGTTTCGAAGAGCGCTTTCTCCGTACAAACGCGAATTTGCGTTAACGACAGACCGGTTTGTTCAAAAGGAGACGTAGTGGAAAGCTGTGCTTTAGGTTGTCGAGAAGCCGTAGCTCGCCTTGTTGCCACGTTATTTGCAGCAGCATTACGCTGAACCCGTTCGCGATATCGACGCTGGCTGGCCTGGATCTGCTCGTCCAGTTTTCTTTCTCGATCGAGTTTTGCTTGCAATGAGCTCTTGGATGAAACGGAATCCCTCGGAGAGTTTGCAGACGACTGATTGTCCATCTGTGGTGCGTCCTCGTCATCATTTTCATCGTAGCGAGGTCCGAAGATTTGAGCCCACATGACCTTTGTGTCAGGAGCGAAGTCCGCTGTCAAAGACTCCATGAAACCTGTTGGCTTTGCCAATTCAACTTCACTTTGCTCCTCTGGATCAGCATTCTCCAGTATCACATCGTGCTGAGGTGTTTCACTGGAGGTTTGCTGCTCATTGACAGTATTTGTTGGGTCGATTATATCAGCAGGTATAGTTGGAGGTGATAGCTCGGAGGAAGGCGGACAATCTTCACTTCGGTTTGTCTGGTCCTCAATCGAATGTGGAAGTTGGGAATCTACCTTTGCACTCTCAGGACTGGCAGGTTGCTCAACATGCCACACTTCCTTTGTTGCTGCACTCATTTCAATATTTGTCGGTTCCAGTGCTTCACACTGCGAGGGCTCTTCCACAGCTTGCCTTTCAGCCTCAGTCACAAGCGACGGAGCAGCTTGAGATTGTCCTCCGCTGTGATGTATCGACATTGGTGCTGATTCAGCTGTGGCCTTAGACTGATCTTCACCTCTTTGGTTCACTGTTGCTCCACACGGCTCCTGCTCTTCTTCATTGGATTCGGATGGCGCAGTCGGTGTTTCTTCAGCTGCAGGTGAACTGCCGATCTCAACGTCACTGGGGTTTTCATTGTCGGTTGATTCTGCCGGAACCTTTGCCTCTTCCTGCTGCACTTCGTTGTTGTCAACTTCATCAACCTCGGCATTGACCATCCATCCCTCGTGTTGCGACCAAAGTCTGCTCGAAAAACTTTACAGGAATCACCAAGGATAGAAGCTGTTCAAAACTGTAGAAATACCCCACGTCGTTTCAAGTCTGGTAAGTTGTTCAATACTTGTTTTCTTAGCTAAACATTTACTTCACACTCATCGTGTCTCGCCATGATCAACTCCTTTTGACCATGTTGACCTCCATCCCCTCTTGAGCATGCTCGCCGTATGCGCCTCCTTGCCGAACGGCAGCTCATTCCAACGGCGGTTCCGGGAACGGCTCGTTCGTAAGCAGATAGCGCCAAATGAGCCAGCCGAAGCACTCGACGTGCAGTGTCACGCGGTGACCATTGCCGAACATGATGACCATGGAGCCTGCAAGTGGTGGCGTCGACTTCGTCGTCCACGAAATAAAATACAGGTTGGACGTGGGCGAGAAGGGCTGGATGTCGAACTCCGTAAAGCGGTCGCCGGGTGGCAGACGGAACAGCCAGGCCCAGAACGAGCGGATCTTGCCCTTGTTGCGCATCCGCAGCGACGTGCGCCAAAAGTCCTTGATACTCTCGATGCCATAGTAGCAGCGAGACGGCATCGACACGGCCAGCACCGAGTTCAGGTCCCAAATCGAGTCCGCGTCCAGCACAAAGTCCTTGGGCAGACTCTGCGTGAAAATCTCCTTGATCTTGAGCAGAATGTCCATCTGGATGCCGCGCGTCAACGACGTGCGTTGTTGCTCTTCCAGCTCCGTGTTCTTCACCAGCATTTCCGACAGCGCCTGGTTTTCAGCGGCAAGCGACTCCGCCTTGTGCTGCAGATACTCCAACTTCAGTGCTTGACGCTGGCGACACTTCTTCACGGCCGCGCGGTTACGCTCGCGCTTCTGCTCCGACGAGTAGTTCATGCTCTTGCGTCCACATCGACGCTTCGGCTGCGAGTCCGCGTCCTTTCCTTCCGCGACCGAAGCCTTCGCGGCACTAGCCCGCTTCTTTGCCTTCGGTTTGGCAGTTTTTGGCGCTGGCTCCGGTTCTTCCGTCACCGACGCAGCAGGTGTCGGTGGGTCGTCCGGTCGCGTTCTCTTGAGCTTCTGCACACGTTCAACAGTTGGCACTTCACGCGGTCGAACAAAACTCGTGCTCGCAGCAACAGTCTCCACTCCCTCGACTCTAGGAGTCAAATTCCCAAAGTCTCGACTGTGAGTAGTAGGAGTTGCCACCAGCTCCTCATACACCGCACGACTCTCAACAGCGCGTCGATCACGTGGCAAATCTGCTTCCTGGAAAGACCTTCTGCTATTCAACAGTTCATCATCCAAATGTTCAATCTGCGGTCTCCTGATATGATGACTCGCTGCCGCTGTGGCGCGTAATCACGTCGTCTCGGAATGGCTGCGTCCACTTCCTCTGGGTACATGTCCAGTATCGCTGGCTCCAATGGGAACTCGTCCACTCTCGGGCCAAAGACCGGGCTGTGTGGGTTATATCGTCGGTTCGGGGCCCTCGCGTGGGTTTCTCTCGTGAGTCCATTGGGTCGGAACCCAAGAGACACGATTGGAGACGACGTGGCCATTGCCGAGTGGGGCGCACTCCTGGGGATGCGTCTGGGTGGATCGAAGGGCAGGTCGTCGATGGCTTCTCGGCCCCTCGTCTCTCGCACGTAAAGTTCCTGTTCTGGGTGGCGTCTGCTGTACGCGTCTCCGAACTCTCTCTGCATGGCTCTCTGGTATTTCTGCTGTTGGTAACGTTGCAGCTGCGCCTGGGGGTGTCTTGGCTCCATTTCGTAGCCCATTTGGAACCCTCTGGCGTCATTCGGATTTCCTTCCAATTGCCCTCCGGGGTAACTTCGAGGTGGCCCGGCTTTGGGCGTTCGGGGGCGGTAGCTCGACTCTTCGGTGCCATCGAAGGGCCAGTCGGTGAACTCGGGCGGAGTGTGGGTCTCCATGGCTGTGATATTTATTAATAGAGGGTGAGGACACGGTATTAGATTTGGCAGGGAGAGGACGTACGCGGCCAGCGGCGCGGCTCTCGGCTCAGGGGCGGCGGCTTTGGATCTTGTGGCGCGGAACAGGCTGCAGCGTCTTGACCAGGTCGCTGGCGGATAGGAAGGCGTCTTCAGCGTCCGAATCCGGGTCTGGGGAGTCCCAGCGTGGGTGGCTGCGCGACGAGGCCCGGAAGCGGCCGGACGAGTGCATTTTATGGTGGAGATCTGCGACTGCCTGTGAAATTGTATGAAACCCCTAAGGAGAAGGCCGATATTCTTGCATGGTATAGAGTGTCGCGGGGAGCGACACGGGGGAACAGAAACCTGGCAGAATGAGTGTGCATATTCAAATCTTATAGTAGATTTTGACCTGTGGGATCTAATTTACCTGTGAGGTAGATTAAGGACGAGTTTAGAGGCGACCATTTGAGATGGAAGATTATGTGGTGATGCAGGTTGAGGCCAGTTGTAAGTGGGGAGGCAGCAAAGACAAGTGATTTGGGAGGAGTATCGTCGAAATCCAAGGGTGCGAACGTGTGGCGCTAATTGATGCACGATCTGATAAGCGCTGCCCATTGGAGTGCATTGCTCGCAGATTCGCTCGGCTCGAAGCTGTCGGCTTCGTTGTCGACGGCGTCGTTGTCGAGGTGGTGTGTGTGATACGAGAAGATGCAGAGTGCTGTTAAATTTCACGCGTGAAATCGCGTTAATCGCTTACAGCCGAAATCGTCACCAGTAAAGCACCTGCAGTTAGACAATACTACGTGACAAAAGTCAGCTCCTACTGCTGCGATACGCAGGAGACGGCGTGGTCGTCCTAAAAGCCTTTTTACTAGGATCTGGGACTTGGTGCTCGTCCGCGGACGGGCCACAAAACTTCAGTATTTTATCCACGAGAGAAGCTTCCGCCGGTCCCACTGGGACCCGGGGCGGCATCCTACCGTATTCCGACAGGACTTCTCTGCGCGCCGCGCGTGAGTCGATTGTTGGTTGTCTATAAAGTGTACAAGACGTGCTTGCTAAAGTGTATCACGACCGAAGGTGGCAGGTGCGGGGTTGTTTTGGCTGCGTTGTTTGGGGCCGACATCACTGTGATGTGCGCGAGGCGCTTGCGAGCCGAAACTATTAATAGTGGCAGGATGTAAGCAATCTCATTACATGTACGACGAAATGCTTTCGTGGGCTTGATTCAAAGCGCTTGAATTAGAAGTGTTCACACTCATCTTCGATGACCATGATTTAGCTGGACGAGGACAGGGACCAGGAAGACAATTTCTTGTTTTCGCTAATATTCATCGTCCGGTCATGACTGGGTCCGGTTCGGCGGCGACGGTCCGGACTCAAATCACCAGCGTTTGTGGGTCTGATTCAACGCAGTCCGGAGAGGAAACGTTAGTTGACGTGTGTGTATTTCTTGGGCATAGCTCGTCGGAGTATATCAAAAAGCAAACTGGTCTTGGTATTACCAAGACCAGTTTGCTTTACCTATGGTAGTTCCTCCTTCCGTGTAAGCCTACATTTTATTATATTTGTCTGCTTATTTGGTTGCTCGAATACATGTTGTAAAGTGCACGTCACGTGCATGTAAAAAAGTGGAAAGAGACGGGGCACAACATGAAATTGTTTCTTGTTTCCCAAAATTGTTTCACAAAGCTGCAATTCTTCGGATAGCTCCCGTGTCTCGTGTGGACAATAAAGCCCACGAGGAATAGTTGGTCGCTTTACACACCGGCAAATGGCAACTGAAGTTTGGTTGTTCATGTGGCCTTCCACTTGCGTTATTACTGTCCTATAGAAGCCTAAGAAGACGTTCCGGTATGTTGGTCGTCTATGTGTGTGCTGGGTTTTTGCCAGCGTCAGCGAATTCGCTTTGGGGGATTGAAGCTCCTCCTGCGCTAGTGGCAACTGAAGTTTGATGGCCCTAAATGACAAAAACCGACAAGTCGGCCGGCCGGCGTCTAGGATTGTTATGGTCTTCCATTTGCTTTTTTATCTTGTTTTCTATGGAGCCTCAGTGTTAAGCAACTCTTAAAAGTGTTCCTTGTCTTCCGCGACGATGTTCACCTCGGTCTGTTTCCTTCAACTTGCATATGGTGGGTGTACCAATATCCGTTACGGTGGGTCCCTCTCTGAGATACCTTGTTCGGTCGACACGCCAAGTGAGTGCAGCGGGTCTTGTACATGTAGCGTTGTCTTGTCGATCTGAGGCCTTCAGGGCGGCCATTTTCCGTTACAGAGGGGTATCGATCTGGGGCCTTCAGGAATTTCGTAGTTTGACAGTCGTGTTGCTCTCTGGGGAGGGGATATCATGAGCAAAGAGATTCCCAACTCTCTCTGCTTTGGTGCTAGAACGTAAACGCAAGGGGCTCAACAGGCTCGGTGCGTCTTGGTGTGTGATCTTGAACACGTTGGGGTCACCAGGTCCTCCATGTTGTGGTGTTCAGCTGTAACGTGGGGTTTCACCATGGCGTCGTGAGCGCTTCAAGGGTTACCAGGCCCTCGGCACGCCTTAACGATGGTCTTGCGTCTAGGATTGTTATCGAAAATCGGCACTATCAGTATCCTTGTCGGATGTCCTCCCGAGACCGTACGCCGAACTGCAATAGTTGTCAATGTGGCTCCACAAGTTGGTCTTCGGACACCCCGTACCACACCATGTTGCATTGCACCGAAATAGGCAATGGTGCGGTCTGGAAATAGATGCTCGCGTCTTATGCAGCAGCATCACTGCTCTAGGCCAATCGAGGACGACAGCGATAAAATAAGCACTGAAGGCAACAGCCACCGCACAACTGGACATAGCGTCCGAGTCTTGGAAACCCTAGCAAACTGGGCTGCTGCTCTCAGCGTCGTTAGCTCGCACCCATGGCCTCCAGCATCCCTAGGCCACGGGCGTCTTTCACGACTGTGCAAAGCTTGTCCCCCGTCATGAAAGTTCCGCTCGGCAGTCGCGTCGTGCTCTCTCGAAGACGAAATGGCACTGTGAAGTACGTCGGCAAACTCGTGAACGAGTCGGGCGAGTGGTACGGCGTAGCTCTCGACGAGCCTAAAGGCGACAGTGACGGTATGCGGGGGAAAGACCGATACTTTTACTGTCCAGCAAACCACGGCGTATTCGTGCGGCGGAAGGAAATCAACTGCGTCAAAGAATCCGGCAGTGTACTCAAAGGACCACCTTCCCCAGTCACCGACGAAGGCAGCAGTTGTAGCAGCAACATATCCACAGATCAGCAGGGAGAAGCGTACGGACAGGGTATTGTCCATCCTGGCCCAACCAATACCGACGGCTCGACCTCACCGTTGATGAGAACGTTCAAGGGCTTTCGCAAACAGCTCGACTTCATTTCTCTCCGAACCGTTGGGGAAGGTAAAAGTCGAGAGGCCAGTCCAATCGCTTCACCGACTTCCAGCTTACCGTCGTCTCCGACGTCGAGATCAGGTTTGAAGCCGCCGTCGCCATTCCGACGGTTTTCTTCCTTTTCACAAGACTTGCCGACTCCACCATGTCCAGGAAGTCCTACCAATAAGACCGTCGCGGCTGATACACGAAGGCAGTCTGCAATTTCGTTGTCACCCAAGCCGTCTCCAGTTCGGCGAACAAGCAGTGTCAAGATAGCATTACCAGAGAGCAGCGACGACTTCATCCGACCTGTCGAAAGTACATCTCCTTCGTCGCCGAACCGCTTCAGCAGCTTCCAATATCCACCAGCCAAGTATTCGTCTCTGATGAATGACGATACTGGTGCTGCTACGATTGCTGAAAGTGGAGAGCCGACGCTTACTCCAGTGGTGCAATGCCCATCATCGCCAACACTCGTTGAGCATTACATCAATGAAATCCAGTCTCCAAGCGAGGATGGCACGACTAGCCCAGCTCCGAGTCCACCGGCTCAACATGAACACAGCGACGATCAAAGCGTGAACGATGAGACTACTGCATCAGTGATCGCTGTATCTCCAGTCGATGCCTTGAAACTCGTGAGCACGCAAGCATCGTTGCTACCATATTCTCGTCCTTTTACACCGAAAGCCAAGCCGCTGAAGCTCTGTCAACAGACCAATGCTTCAAACCAGCTACTCGGGATCGTATCAGCGCTTTTCACGTTCCCCCAATCGATACGAGCGTGGTAGCTGGTACCACAACATATTCACCTGCGTCGTCGCAACGAGAATCGCCCACACCCTGCTCCGGTCACAACAGCCCGAACTATGTGGATGTCAATCGCGAAGGTAGCGCCACCATTTCAGCTGAAGGAACACGCTCCTTTCGATTTACAGGGCGATCGAACAGCTTCCGAGTTTCTGGATCACCATCGTCCTCAGCTGAAAACTCCCCGTCAAGACGCTTGAATAGCTTTGGGGTATTGTCCTTTGATGCTGTGGACGGCGACAGTGAACACGTCCAGGGTTCACCTTCCCGCAAAGATATCAGTGAGGCTTCAGCAGCGTCAGCTCCCGAGCCGCGAGTAGTTAAAACGACACAGCCCACAAGTCCACGAAGTCGCCAGGAACTCACCGCAGTTGAGTCGATTTCTCCGGTCAAGCTGGTCGGTGGAGAGCGTCCGTTGTTTTTCCGCCGAACGAACGTCGGGCGATCCCCAATGGAGCGTCGATCCAGCTACAGCTTCTCAAATTCGTCATCTTCGCCACCAAAGTCTCCAACGTCCAACAGCGCCGTAAATGCAACTTCACGATCACGCGTAGCAGAACTCGAAAAGGAGATCAGTGCCATGCGCTCAAGTCACGAGAATATCGTTGCCGTTCTTCGATCTACCAACAAACAGCACGCTGCAAATGTGCTGGAGCTGCGAGCACAAGTGGCGGCGCTGACCGAAGGCAACTTATGGCTGGAGAGACAATTGACCGCCAAGGGTGAACTGGTTCGGGAGCTGCGCGATATGGAGAAACTGCAGCAGCGCGACAGTGTCAGTGTCGGTGAAGTCGAGAAGATCTTAGAGATCAAAGACGCGCAGATCCAGACGCTCGAGCGCGAGATGGCGCCGCTAAGACAGCGCTTACTTCGCCTCGAATCCGACAAGGATAGTCAGCTCTACCGGCAATTCCAGCACTTTGAAGCACGCCGTGATCGAGACGAGAAGCGTATTAACGATCTTCGGAAGGAAGTCTTGGCCATGGTAAACGAGCGCCACGAGCTCCAGTCTGAAGTTCGCGACCTCAAGGAGATGTCGCTCCGGTTCTTTTGAATACGAAGTACATGTAGAGCCTTCGAATTCGTTTTGCTGGTTCCTCTTCACAGGTTCATCAGTGCACGTTCACGCAGGGTAGACGGGTTAACAGCTCAGCACTTGCGTTCGTTGCAGAATTGATTGCCATCAACTTATAAAATCCACGTACATCTACCCGGATATCGGGAGGAGCAGCAAACGCCCAATGCTTGAAGTGTTGGTGGTCGCGCCTACGGCAGCGAGTTGCAGTTCACTCTCCATTGTCACGAACCTCATCTCTGGGGTGCTCCGATCGCCGACAGATACCTGTCCTAACTACTTGCAGCCGCTGCGATCAGCAGCCACGATATTTTTGTCGGCTATGCTCACTCACTCACGCACGTATGGAAGACGCGCCTGGTGCTGGTGGCCAGGCCCATTAATACGACCAGCTCCTTAGGCCTTCAGGTCCCTGCCGCGGATCTTCTTCTGGTTTTTCTTCCGCTTCTCCTTACGGCGCTGGTTGCGCGCCCTCTTCTGGGCCTCCGAAAGCGACTCCGACACACGAGTATCGTCGTCCACGCCAGTCGGCGACTCGAAGCCGTCGCTCGACGTCGACGTCGCCGAAGTCGGCGGCTTGGAGATGGTTTTTTGCGGTGGCTACGTTTCTTCTTCTTGGGCTTCTGCTCCGCCTCCGCCTCCATCTGCTTGGCCGCGTCCACGAGCGTCACCACCGACGGCTTCTTCTCCGTCATCTCCACTTTGAACGAGTGCGTGTCGTCCGACTTGCTCGTGATCGTCACCGTCTTGCCCACCACCGTCTTGTTCGCCGTCAGCTGGCTCTCCACGTTCGTCTCCACAACCGTGGCCGTGCCCATCGACGTCGTTGTAGTCGTCGTCGTCGGCTTCTTCTCCTCCACCTTCGGCTCGTTAACCTTCACCTCCTCCACCTTGGCCTCCTTCTTCTCCACCTTCGGCTCTTGAATGTTGGTCTCCTTCACCTCCTCCTTCTTCTCAGGCTCTTCAACCTTAGGCTCGGCAGCCTTGGTATCCACCTTACCCTCCTCGGTCTTAGGCTCTACAATTTTCACCTTCTTCTCCACCTTCTTCTCCTCCCCTTGACGTCCTTCGCGTTGTCCTTGATGGCGGAGACGACGGCCGCTCCGAAGGCCGCGTTCACCAGAGCCTTCTTCCCTCCTGGGCCTTGGCTGACAGCTGCCTCTTCACTTCCTTGGGCTGGGGCTCCTCCGCGGGCTCCTCATTGGCGCTCTCGTCGCTCGCAGTCCGCTCGTCCTCTTCCTTGGGCTTCTGCGCCTTGGCGAAGTTCGCGTCCACCTGCAGCAGCTCCCGCAGCAGCTTTCGCACCTTCGCGGGCTGCTCCTTGTGCGCGTAGAAGCGCGTGACCTCCTGCAGAAACGCGTCCAGCTGCACTTGGCGCTCCTCGGGCTTGGGCGAGAAGAAGAAGCCGCCCTTGGGCGGGAAGTCGAACTGGAAGTCGCGCTGGGCGGCCTTCAGCTGCTCGTACGCGGCCCGGAACTGGCTGTAGCGGATGCTCAGCGTCCACTCGCGGCCCTCGAGCGCCACGACCGTCGTGTAGGCGTGGAACGACGCGTAGTCGAAGCCCGTGACGCGCGCCGAGAGCGTCTGCAGCGAAGTGGCCATGGTGGGAAGTGCGGAAGGTCTGGGGACTTGACGTGCGCTCCACGGAGAAGAATCTCGAATGGCGCCCAGCGTGCGGAATGCGGAAAACTTCCTCCTCCCTCCCTTTGCGCAGAGAAGTGGCCGGAAAGCGGATTTGCAATGTGTCAAGCCGTGGCGTCGTCGCCCAAATTTTGCGCACTCGGGACCATCTTCGACACAAAAGCCATCGGAGGTTGGTTTCGAGTCGGCGCTGCTCGGTTGTGGCTTCACATGTCAAGCAAGAGGGTGTCTAAGACACTCGACGTTGCTTGTGGCGCACTTCGAGCACTTTTGCTCCATGGTTGAGATGAAAAGGCTGCGTTGCTGCAGAGAGCGCGGCCTATCCGTTGAGTGGGTAGGTGACGTCCATCATGGTCCATGGCCCCGGCAAGAGGTGGCAACAAGTCGAGTTGCGCAACTTGGGACCAATTTGGGACCAAATTTGGATTCCTCGATTCCGGCCGATCTCCATCTGCATTTGATACTTTACATGTTGGTGCCACATCGAAGTACAGTACGACGCTGCCAACTTCGTAAGTGAGCACTCCATCGCCTTGGTGCTCACCACCACCGCCAGTGGGAAGCTTCTGTGCGGGTTCCGCGCACGGGAAGGGCCTTGCTCAGCTGTCTCAAAGCAGACACCAGACTGAGCCGAGTGCTTCAAGCCCTGTTTTGGCTCAATAAGCTTCGCCGAACGCTCAGCGTTCGCCGCTGAGCGTCGGCGAACGCTCAGCGTTCGCCGAAGCTTATTGAGCCAAAACAGGGCTTGAAGCTCTGAGATTGGCGCCAGTTTGAGTTTCGCGTGGATGACTTGGCGGCACGATCTTCCGCTGGCGTTGGGGGCAGATGCCGCCGTTGAAGTCCAGCATCTGGCTGTCGATATCATCACTGCTTACATTATATCTTACATGCTACTTGCTCGCTCAGCTGCCACTACTCACACCACGATGCCGTCGCTCACGCACTCCGGCAACGAGTACCTGGACGTGCCAACGTCGCAGTTGAAGCCCTGGAAGAAGACCGGGTGCCGGTACAACTTCAGGCGCAGGTTCAGCTCCTGCTCCTGGCGCAGCAGCTCGGTCTCTTCGGCTTCGGTCCTGGCTGCTTCAACTTCTGCTTCGGCTTCGCTCTCGGCCTTTGCCTTGGCCTCCGCTTCTTCTCGTGCAGCAGCCTCCTTCTCCTCTTGCTCATTCTTGGCGGCGTCGGCCACGTCTTGTGTCTCCTTCTCGACCACAGACGGCCCGAAGGTGCTGCGGAACCAGCTCACCACAGGGTTTTCAGTCTCGGATTCGTCCTGGCTTGGGTCGGTAGCAACCTCCTCTTCGTCCTGCTCTTCCTCCACAGACTCGGCCCAACTTGCCTCTTCTGTTTCAACCTCCGTTTCCAACTCCGAAGCCACAGCTGAACCCTCTGCGACGGAGTCCTGCTCGGTCTCCGTTACTGTTGCCGCCTCGATGTTTGTTTCGGTGGCGGACGCACTGGACACTTCAGGCTCGTCCACGTCGACAGCCTCTTCCTCTGCGACTGTCGTAACGACCTCAGGCTCCTCCAAAACGGCCACCGACGTTTCGGGGTCGACTCGGTCGTCGGCTCTGCAGCACTGGTCTCCGCTGGAGCGGCCACTACCAGGGGCGTTGCAGACTCCTCCTCCACAACCGAGGCTTCAGCCTCTTCCAGTTCGGCAGCAACAACCTCCTCTTTGTCGGTCTCCTCCTCGCCCGTCTCCGTCTTGATCTCATCCCCTCTCTGGCAGGCTCCGTCTTGATCTCCTCAACAGCCTTCTCCATCTTGGCCTTCTCCGTCTTGGCCTTCTCCACGTTCCCCTTCATCGTGGACACCACAGCAGCCTGGATGGCGCCGTCCACGAGCGTTTTGCGTCGCAGCATGGCGATGTATTTCTTGGCCACGGCGCCGCCGCTTAGAGGCTGGACCTTGACCTTGGACGTAGGTGAGGGCACCTCCTCTGCTTCTTCTTGGCTCTCCTCCTTCCCCCACCGACGGCTTGCTTCTCTTCCAGCTCAGGCACTGCGACCTTCGTCTCGAGCTCAGCAAGAGGGGCAACTTCAACGTGGTCGTCTTCAACCTGGTGCTCAACTTCAACTTGGAGCCCATCCTCTTCAGTTTGGACCTCGTGGCCGTCATCCTCCATCCCACTCTCCCCGAACTCGTCGGCCGGGTGGCCTGCCATGGGCGTGTCCAGCAGGAGCTCCTCAGCCACGGAGCTGCCTTCGCTGGCCGTGCGTTCGTCGTCGTCCTTGAGGCCCAAATGGTCGGGGATCTCCAACAGCTCTCCCAGCAGCGCCTCCATGCGTCGCGGGTGGCCGCGCATGTCAAAGTACGCGAGCGTGCTCAGCAGAAACTCGTCCAGCTGCTCCTGCCGCTCCTCGGGCGGGGGCGAGAAGAAGAGTCCGCCCTTGGGCGGAAGTCCACTTTAAAGTGCTTCTCGAGTGCTGCGAGGCGCGTGTAGAACTGGTAGAAGGTGTTGTAGCGGATGCCCAGCGTCCACGTGCGGCCGTCCACCTCCACGTCGGTCGTGTAGGTGTGGAACGTCGAGTAGTCGAACCCCGTGACGCGAGCGTCGATCTCCCTCATTTCTGTGGTGGCGCTTGGGCGGCTTGGAGTGCGACGTTGGTTGGTGGAAATCCGACTCTGCTTGAGCTGGCAGATCGAAAAGTGAGGTGGTTACCTGCGATGGAGCCAAACATGGGAGGCCCTCGCCAAAGGTTTTTATTCGAAGTGTAGGAACTGAACAGATAGTGATCCTCTTTGAAGTGACCAAATCTCCCGAGATTTTGGCTGTTTTGAGAAGGCCCGCTGAATGAGTTGCATTATTTGTGAACTTTCCACTGTAAGCGTCAAACATCGACTTGCTGGCCATGCAACGACGAGAGCTGCGCATGTCCTTCCAGCGATGCACTTGAAGTGCTGCTGTGCGAGCGAATTAGCAAACTGCAAGCTGCTGCAAGCATCACCAACTCGAAAGTCTTGGCAACTCAAAACTTTATAGAGTTTACATTCTGGACACCACAACTTCGTATCTCAAACGTCGCACTTCAACCCACCCCAAGATCTTGCCGAATAACAGATCACTGACTCGCTAGCGCTCAGTGCACTGCTGCGCGTGATTTTTGACGGCGCTCATTTAGGCCGCCTCTGTCCTCGCTGGCATTGCGACATTGGGGGCCGGCGCGGATAGCCGTCAAGGCGCGCCATTCCAACAAGCCCCGCGCCGCAACCTGCGTGCAGGACGCTCCACAATGGCTGCAGACGCTCGTTTACAAGCGGGGAGTTTTTTCAAACTATCCATAGGAAACAACCATTCAAAGTCAAAATTTGACAGGTGTCTCAATCATCTGCTGGCCTGGATGTCTCCAACTTGAAGCGCTCAGATCTGATCGTGAGTCAATTGTACTGGATCAGCGCAGTCGCGGCGTTGTGGTCACATTTAACTCTGTGGTGTCGTGGAGGACAGAACCTCGACTCGAGCGAGATCTTGCACATCACGGGGTCAAAGCTGAAGACAAGACCAGCGACTAAGGCTGAAGCTATATAAGACTGCAGATCGCAGCGCGGTTACTGGCGTCGCTTCCTCCGCTAACGCCAATGCTGGCCTTCGAGCTGGTGGAGTAAGACCCAATACGAGGCAACAGCACGGCACAAATATTATTAGTTAGGGTCTGTCAGCTTTTATCTGCGAGCGAGCACCATGGGCAGCAGCAGCGCGACGCACAGCATCACCAGGTTCGTCTTCTTCAGGCAGCGGCGACGAAGGAAGCCGAGTAGCGATTTCGGCAGGTAGGCAGCGACCCAGGACGAATCACCTCCGCTGGTGGCAAGCGCCTCGTGCTCCTCCTTTGCGGCGACTACCGGCGACTCTGCGACCACAGGCTTTTCGATCTCTGCATCGGGCTCGACAACCGTCTGCTGCACCTCGGGAGCCACCTCCACGGGCTCTTCTGGACGGGTCTCCATAGCGTCCTCCACTTTAACGTCTTCCTCAGTAACAGCGGTCTCTGTCTCTTGGACAGGCTCTTCAGCAGTACCAGCTCCCTCAACTGGCACTTCCTCAACAGGAGCTTCCTCTGCTGCTTCCTTTGCCACTTCTGCTTCCTCCGCGAGCGCGGGCGTCTCGGACTCAGTCTCCACTTGTTTTGTCTCTGCGTCCTCGTGGACAGCAGGAGTCTCCTCCTCTGGACGGGGCTCCTCCGCAACCAACTGCTCAGTAGCAGCCTCATCGGCTTCAGGCAGCTCTTCTTCCTCCACCTCCTCCTCTTGTACGGGCTTCTCAACAGCCAAACTCTCCGTCACAGGCTCGTGCATAGGCTCGTCCAGCACGCTCTCCGTGCTGGTGGAGACGTCGTCGTCCTCGTGCTCGGGGACTTGAGGTGACGCGGCACCTTGAGCAGCTCGCACAGCAGCTCCTCCAGCTCAGTGGGGTAGCCCTTGGCCGCGTAGTAGGCGAGCACTTGCTGCAGGAAGCCCTCAAGCTGCTCCTGGCGTTCCTCTGGCTTGGGCGTGAAGAAGAGCGTCCCCTTGGGCGGGAAGGCGAAGTGGAAGTCCTTCTCCTGCAGCACCAGTTGGTCGTAGAAGTCGTGGAACTTGCTGTAGCGCAGGCCGAGGCGCCAGCGGTGGCCGTCCACGCTCACCTCGGTCGTGTACGCGTGGAAGGACGAGCGGTAGAAGCCCGTGACGTGCGCCGAGATGGCCTTCATGGCTTGCGGGGGCGGCGCAAAAGCGAAAGTGGGCGAGCGATGGCAGACCGCAGCAATTTTTGATGCGGCGAGATATCTGGCCTTTTTCTTCTAGCAAGCTTCAGCGCGGCTTCCTGCGCAAGTGGACAGAGCGGTGCGACATTGAAAGGCAACGCGAGGCGTTGCTCATGCTCATGGGGAAGGACCTTGATGCGAGCACAGAACTATAATACTGAAAGTGGCGAGCACGTTTGCGTTGGCAACGAGCGGCAACGAGCGCCAAGTTGCGGTGGTCAAAACCTTTGGTTCGACCGAAGTATCTTTTTGGATATTTTTGAAAATATGTGACAGCGCCTCGGTCATCCGCTCCGAATAGAAGCGCGATCTTGAAAGGACGTTGAAGTTGTCGCCACACCAAAAGAGCATCCATATATAGAGCTTGTTATCTCTGTTTGCAGCATTCCGCCGGTCAAAAAAGCAAGTCGGTCGACAGCGCCCTCCTCTCAGTTGGTAAATTTGCTTTCTGTTCTGCGTCAATCGAACACGCATTGCGATGCCGCTCGTAGTTTCAATGTGTTTTCTTCTTCTTAAACGCGTCGGCTTCGGGCCAGCACACTCCGGTCTCAATCTAGCAGAAACATTCGTTAGGTGCTGTGAGCCATGGCTTTCGGCACACCCACGGTCCAAAGTAATGCAAAGCTACCGTCACACTTCTGCACCGAGCCATCGAAACTTGGGCGTGGTCGTGCAAGCGGTAATGTCTAGGTAGCACTACGTAGCGCAGCGCTCGTCAAAATAAATGTTTCATTTCGTGTACACTTGTTTACTTTACCATCCTCGAACCTCGCTGCGCTCAGTCCATTTGCTTGTAGGAGAAAGATTGGCATCGGTATGAATCTAGCGGAGACTCATCGTGCTTCAGCTCGTCCTGGTCTGTGCTGCAGGCAACACTACCGTTAACACTGGGACTGAGAACAGGGCAGTCCCCACTCATAGAAGCCAACATGGGCACACTCCGCGTCATCGCACGGGTCATCGCACGGCGTGGCGTCGGGATGTTCCTGTCTTCTCTCTCCATCTCTTTGCACGCGCGTCGAGCCCGCCGGTATCTTCTCCAGATTGAGACGATCGCCACGATCAACAGCATAAACTCCATGGCCACCAGCAGCACAGGCGCAAACAGATCCACACCTTCTCGCTCTACGTACTTGCCGGAGTTCCGCACGAGAAATGAGACAGCAACAAGATACCCGAGTCTCTCAGCCAGGTACGTGGCGCTGGTGATATCGACAGCATCCACGTAGGCGATCATCGCGTGCAGGATGCAGACCACGAGGAGGAAGTAGACGACGATGAAGTTCTTGCTAACGTTCGTCGTCGAAATCACGAGGTGGACGATGCCCAGCGGAACGAGAAAGTCGTTGAAACGATCCCAAAACACTTGCAGCGCGATACTCGCTTTCTCGTATCTGGAGCCTTTCACAGCGTCAGCCCCCGGTAACCCAACGGAGGAGCGACCAAGTCCCAGCAAAGCTCGTCCCAAACTGTCGACTGCCCGTGCTGCGGCGATAGCGCAGATGAGATCCGCCACGAGTGCGTTAACCCCTCTTTTGGGCGTCAACAAATTGTCCTGGACGAAGACAACGGCGAACAGGTAGATCGAGCCTGGTAACAGCGCCGCTTTCACTACAACGACACCCACAGCGAAGTAGTTTACACTGCCAGTGTCACTGCGCGTTGCTGTCCACTCGATACCGTCCAAACGCTTCGACGAGTACAGAACATACCATCGAGCAAGCAACGAGATCATCAGCACTGACGAGAACCCAACTGCGAAATGCAGCGTAACGTCGTCCACTTCATCCATAAGTGTTTCCTCGGTCACGTCCTCATTAAGTTTGAGCAGCCCCGGCATGACCTGCAAGTCGTTGGCGTCGGTCTCGTAGAAATTGAGAATGACCAACACCGAGTACGCGCAGTCCAGGAAGGCAAACGCCCACTCTTTCATTGGAACTCCATGCAGCACCGTTTCCTTCCAGACCCCAAGACGTTTGAGTTCCAGACACTGTTTGAGCACGCTGTCGGATCGTTGAGGCTGCATACGATGCGGATCACTGAGCACTTGTCGACACACTCCTGGCGTTGCTGCTTCGACGTCATTAACCTGCGACACACTGCATACACTGCGTCCGGTGGGGCTTGGAAAGAAGCCGCTGGTCGGTGTGTTGCTACTGCTATGAGTAGGCGTCATGGTAAGTCGACGGGCTCTCGCTATTCGTCTTCGCTCTCGGTGTCGATGGCGACCTTCATACAGCCGTAGCGCGGTCAGCACAACGTCAGCTACCAAGAAGACGACAGCGCCTGCAATGTCGTTGTCTAAGGCTGGAGTCACCTCGACCACGTTCATGCCCATAACGATCGTCATGATCGTCACGTAGCGATGAAGCTGGTACGACAGACGCTCCGGACTTGAGCCTCTCTGACAGCACGTCCAGCTCGCCCAAGCCATGGACGGCACCTCTGAAATGAGCAGAATCATCTCGCTCTGGTTCAGGAAGGACGAGACCATGCCACAGTCCTTCCAGCGGTCGAAGAACGTGAGGATCAACCGCTTGGCCGTCACCTTCCCGTCCGCTTCGTGCTCACCCCAGTCGTAGATAATTTCGCCTCGCGCTCGACTTACCAGCCACGTATGCGCGATAGCAATCGCGTCCACAAGTTCGCAAATGACGAGAATGAGAGCGCTGCAAAGTGCACTCGTCTGCTGCTTCCACTGTAAACCGATCGAACTATTGAGACGCAGCGTCACGTACGTAAGGAAGAAGAGCTTGAGCAGTGCAATGACTGGCGGCAGGTATCGTCGACGGGTAGTGAATTTCATGGCACAGGTGCAGTCAAGCAGAGCGCTACGCAAACTCCACTGGATGACCCTGGTACCCCACACGATAAAGAGACTCATGACGACAATGACCATGAGAACTTGCGGGACGTGATCCAACACGACCGGAAGCAGAAGCGGCGCATCTCCGCCGTCGAAGTCTTCAGCTTGGAAGCAGTTGACGACGGCTCCGGCCACCGCCACTTGCTCGAAGCACAGCACGAGGAACTCGAACATGCCCAGCTCCGATGGCACGACACCATTCTGTTGCTCCCGTAACCAGCGATGGGAATCTGCTGCACGTTGCAGCATTTGGGTGCTGAGAATCACGAGACCCGGACAACCAGCGACCCAAACGAAGTCGATTTGAGCTGGGACAGCAGGGAGAGGACAAGGCTGTTGGTGATTATCACACGCATGAGGTTACAGCCCCGTGCATAATCGCCCAGTCATCCGACGGATGGTGATCACTTGGGCAGCAAACAGCATGGTGCATCGTCCTCGCATTGCGGGAGGAGCGATCTTATCATTACCGCTTGGGGTGATTTAACTCGCAACTTCGTTCCAATCGGGATTGTTCCAAGCCGATTCGGGTGCTGCCAGTATTCTCGCTATCCCGACAAGAGCGAGGTGGCTTGCAATTCCGATGCATCCAAGTGGACATAAAGCAAAAGGCGACCCACGAACAGGGTGCGCAAGAACCCACCGTCCCACACGCTAGTAAGCACGAAGATGAAATCTCGTCGGTGAGCAGCGTCGAGTACAGACCGACGTTACGGAAGCAGCTTGTACAGGTTGTTCCTTTCATCGGATTGATGCCATACTGGACATGCCTCACAGTCACCATTGTTTGCTGCAGTTGGTTATCAAAGCCGCCACATGGTCTCGTTTTTCTGCGATGATAGTTGTTACGGCAATCCAACACCTCCAAGGCAATCACAGTTCATCGTGTCCCAATTCCCTGGGCAAGGAACAACCTTTCGATAGGCACTATCAAACTGCTGGCCTGTATCCAGATAGCAATACAAGTCATTTACCTCAGTCTCTCTCTGGAATGTACGCCTCAAAACCGGATGACCGCGGATAGCCACTCATTGAGCAAATGTGGCATTGCGGCAGCTTGCAGTAACTCGAAGAAGAGCAGGCGTATCCTACATGACAATCGCAGCGGCCGTTATTTTTCGTTTCATTTCGGTAGAGCGTTCCAGTCATTTCAGCTACCGGTACTTGGGCCGTGAGCTGGCAAAGGCCTCGCCAATCAATTCCAAATTGCTGCATTGCACATTCGACCCCGACCAAGCTGTGGCAAACTCACACCAAGTCGAACCTGAAAAAATGCTTCGCGAGCAAGTTGTGGCGTCGCCTCTAAAAGTCATCAGCTGTTGTGCAGTTGTGGGATAGGACCATCCCGAAATAAGTGATGTGGTCTCTGCTTCACCTCCGACCCACCAAGCAGCCACATGTCTTCTTGTCCTCACACTCCCCACCGAAACCACGACATGCTACAGCAGCAGCTCGCACTGCTCACGTTACGCCAAAAGCTCTGCCGTACAGTATTTTTTCACAGGACTCCACACTTTGAATCTGAACATAAACGGAGCGCCTCTGCCCCACTTATTCCGGAATCTCATCATAGCCGCCGAGCCGTCGTCCACCCCATTCGACTTTCGTATCATCGGCGGAGAAGCGGTTTCTCGCTCGGATGAAAATGGAGCGCGGCCCCAGCTACGCCGAGTACGAGGACGACGGTCGGCCCCTGAACAGACCGATCGGCACCCCATCCAGCTCCGAGGACGTGAAGCGCCTCAACATGCCAACGACCACCGGGCGCATCATGGACCGCAAGGACGCCATGTTCCAGCGTTCCAAGGGCCAGTGGAAGTACGTGGCAATATAGAAACTGTATAAAACTCCAATTTCTAACGGGAGTATACATTTCTAATTGCAGCATTCGCCGCCAGAAGATGCCCCACTACTGGAAGCTGTACATGCAAGACCCGTTCCACACTGTCGTCAACATGCGCCTGAGCAAAGTGCTGGGCTCGCTCATGTTTGCGGTTCGTAGTAACGGCGACTTGTGCTGAACTGTTAGCAACGTTCTAATGTTTTTTATTTGTTTTCATTGTGTAGTATATCCTGGTCATCACCGTCTTCGGAGCGCTGTACATGACGCCTCCTGACCAGTGCAAACTGGCCATCTACACTTTCTTCGACGGCTTCTCCTTTTCCGTTTCAGTGCTGTTCACTATTGGTTTCGGTACCAATGGAGGTGACGTGTTCTTCGGCGACTGTGTGTGGGTGCAGACGATCATCACGCTCGAGTCGTTCTTCGGCATCTTGCTGGATGCACTGGCCATTGGTATCATCTTCCAGCGGTTCTCGCGGGCTCAGGCACGTGCCAACACAATTGTGATGAGCACCCACGCCTGCGTCCGCCGAATTCGTGGCAACTTGTACTTCATGTTCCAAGTGTGTGAGATGCGTAAGCACCAGCTTGTTGAGGCGCACGTGCGCATGTACGCGATCCGACACGACGTGGAGTTTGGTGAGCACTACTATTTCCAGTCGTACCCGATGCGCATCCAGCACCCGGACGACGACCTTGGTGGTATGCTGCTTCTTGCTCTACCTTCTGTGGTTGTGCACCGTATGGATGCTTGGAGTCCGTTGCTACGACCGAAGGATGCTGAGACCTGTGGGTTGCACCACAACCCGGCCAGAGGTTATTTGTTCCCGGAGCCATTGTGCCGCGAGGCTGATGCCCAGAGCGGCGACCGAGATGGAACGGTTAACGTCAACCAGGCGACAAACCCAGTGCACAACACGTGTCGCTGCGCTGCTGGTAATGCGGCTAATGGGGACGTGCATGCGCCGCCGACCGCCGAGGAGATCAAGCAGTACTGGGCAGAGTCTCAGGTACGCACCTTTTTGCTGGTTTGTTGTCGTGACATTTGAAAACTGACGAATCCTTTTTGTCTTGTGTTCTAGTTGGAGGTAGTGGTGCTCGTGGAAGGCATTGACGCTGTCACGTCGGCGACGATCCAGATTCGGCACTCGTACAAGGCGGAAGACATTGTGTTCAACCACCGCCACGTGAACTGCGTTGACGTGGACCCGGAGACTGGCGGCGCGGTGATCGACTTCCGCCGCTTCCACGAGACGAAGCCAGTGGGCCCCGAGTGCAACAAGGTGGCTGGCAGCTTCTACTGACCGAGCCGCTGGCGGTAGCAGATTGGACAGTTAGCGAGGAGAGCGCCGTGTACCTAACCGATAAATTGCATATTTTAGATGACTTTCCTCAAACGCTCTCCTGTAAAGTTTACGACAGCTGACTACCGGTACATATCAGTTAAGTAGCAGTATCGAAGACAAGTTCCCTTGTATCCCACTGGTGACCAACAACATGAATACCTGCTCTCAAACTGGTACTACAGTCGTCGCTTGCGCAGCAACCTTACCACCGTCACCAGTCGATGAGTGACGATTTTCTTTAGCGTCGAAGTCCACCTCCAGCCGCTATCGGGGACCAACCGAAGCACTGGTAACGTTGTACAACTTCCAAACTACTTTACCTGTCCGCTCCTGCTTCAGCCTCGAATTGATGAATAAAAGTGCAAGTTCCTCAAAGCTGGACGCTATGCAACAATGCCAGCCCCAATCAATTGACTCCAGGCTCGAACGTTCAAGTGCTGTCTGTTGTTTACCACACCCATCCTGCCTTGCAAGCTGCAGCAGCGACACGGGTCCCACCATAATAGGCACGCGCCGTGCAAGCAAGTCAACGCCGGAGAGCGTATTCGTTTCTGAGCCCGCACATTGCGGTGTTGTTGATGTTGGCCGTGCAAGTGCGTTACAAAGGTGATGCACGATCAATGAAATGGCGCTTCGCAGGCTGCAACGCAGTCGAATTTCGACTCGAACAGCCCCAAGTAGGCCGAAGCACTCGTCGTCAATGGAATCTCGGCTCCCATCTCGCGTGCAAGTTGCCGTGCCGACCAGCACCGGCAGCATTTTCACTGGCCGTTTGTATGCCACTTTTCGTGTCCTCTGCAAGCCATTCGCGTTTCTTGCCGTCGCGCGCAAATCCTTTCCCAAGCAAACAACCCCAAGCACCATTCGACCCAAGCAGCATTTTTCATGCTTTCACCATACATTTGCCAAGATAAACTTTGCTGCTTCGTTCGCAAGTGTTTTATTCACTTCAAGGTTGTTTTATTCAGAGCCAAGTGCGACCACCAAACACAAGGACTCATTTTCGGATCTCCCTCCCAAGGCGCAAGTCTCCTCTTCATCCTCCTCCACCTCACAAACCTTCACCATGGCCTTCCGTCAGGTGTTCAAGACGCAGACGCGCGCCATGAGCTCCAACTCGCGCAAGTTCTTTGTGGGCGGCAACTGGAAGTGCAACGGCTCGCTGGGCCAGGCGCAGGAGCTCGTGGGCATGCTCAACACGGCCAAGATCCCGGCCAACGTGGAGGTGGTCGTCGCCCCTCGCAGGTGCACGCCGCCACCGTCAAGTCCGCTCTGCGCGGTGACGTGCGCGTCAGCGGCCAGGACGTATGGCAGCAGGGCAACGGCGCCTTCACGGGCGAGACCTCCGCCGAGATGCTCAAGGACTTGGGCGCCGAGTACACGCTCGTGGGCCACTCGGAGCGCCGCGAGAAGGGCGAGAGCAACGCGGTGGTGGCCAAGAAGGCCGCCTACGCCCTCGAGAAGGGTCTGGCTGTCATCGCCTGCATCGGCGAGTCCAAGGAGACCCGCGAGGCCAACCAGACGGTGGCTTACATCACGGAGCAGCTGGACGCCTACGCCGCCGAGATCAAGGACTGGACCAACGTCGTGATCGCCTACGAGCCCATCTGGGCTATTGGCACGGGCCTCACGGCCTCGCCCGAGCAGGCGCAGGACGTGCACGCCAGCATCCGTGCTTGGCTCAAGGAGAAGGTCTCGGCCGAGGCTGCTGACAAGACCCGCGTCATCTACGGCGGCTCGGTGGGCGCCAAGAACGCCCCCGAGCTCTCGCAGAAGGCCGACATCGACGGCTTCCTTGTGGGCGGTGCTTCGTTGAAGCCCGACTTCCTCCACATCATCAACGCCCAGAACCCGACGGAGAACGTTGGGGGCCCCGTGAACGTGGCTATCAACGGCTTCGGCCGTATCGGACGTCTTGTGCTGCGTGCTGCCGCCAAGAACCCGCTGATCAACATTGTGGCGATCAACGACCCCTTCATCTCTACGACGTACATGGAGTACATGCTCGAGTACGACACGGTGCACGGCACGTTCGACGGTACGCTCTCACACGACGAGCAGCACATCTTCGTGAACGGCAAGCCTATCCGTGTCTTCAACGAGATGAACCCGACCAACATCAAGTGGGGCGAGGAGCAGGTGCAGTACGTGGTGGAGTCCACGGGCGCCTTCACTACTCTGGAGAAGGCCTCGACCCACCTGCAGAACGGCGTGGAGAAGGTCGTGATCTCGGCTCCGTCCAGCGACGCCCCCATGTTCGTCATGGGCGTCAACGACGAGCTGTACGAGAAGAACATGCACGTGGTGTCCAACGCGTCGTGCACGACCAACTGTCTGGCTCCTCTGGCCAAGGTGGTGAACGACAAGTTCGGCATCAAGGAGGGTCTGATGACGACGGTGCACGCCGTGACTGCCACGCAGAAGACGGTGGACGGCCCGTCCAAGAAGGACTGGCGTGGTGGCCGTGGCGCTTGCTTCAACATCATCCCCAGCTCCACTGGTGCTGCCAAGGCTGTGGGCAAGGTGATCCCGGACCTGAATGGCAAGCTGACGGGCATGTCGTTCCGTGTGCCCACGGCTGACGTGTCTGTGGTGGACCTGACTGCTCGTCTGGTGAACCCTGCGTCGTATGACGAGATCAAGGCTGCTATCAAGAGCGCCAGCGAGAACGAGATGAAGGGCATCCTCGGCTACACTGAGAAGGCTGTTGTGTCTAGCGACTTCATCGGTGACTCGCGCTCGTCGATCTTTGACGCCAGCGCTGGCATTGCCCTGACGGACGACTTCGTGAAGCTCGTGTCGTGGTACGACAACGAGTGGGGTTACAGCTCGCGTGTGTTGGACCTGATCGAGCACATGGTCAAGAACGAGTAAGTTTGCTTCCATGGTGCTGCGACGTTCGGCTTGAAGTACGTGCTGGCGCGTTCGGTGATTGCACACCCCGCGTATACCTGAGAGCGATTGAGCTCTCTAGAGTTGGTATCGTGCGGAGTGCAATACGGCCTCCTTCTGAGCAGAGCAACGTTTGCTGTTGTCTGTATCAATAGAAGTACTACGTAGTATGAAACTCATTTGTTGAACTTGGTGGTGGTGTCGAAAAGGTATCAAGCAATACATTGACGAGGGTCTTGTCAACGCGGACACTGCCAAGGAAGGACGTGCGTCCAACCAGCAATTGGTATTGTCTCGAAGTGAAAGCCATCGTGAGACCCAGCAAGCGTCTGCGAGCGTGTTGGACTTCGCAATGCGCAATCGCGTCAAGCAGCGCAATCAGGTCACCATCTCTTCCTGTTCCCTCCCGTACACGCTCGTTTTACTTGCCAATTCAAGGCACCAGAACGTCGAGCCAGCAGTAAATTGCCAACCAGCAACAACCGACCATGTTCTAAAGCGTGTGCGAGCCCCCAAAGACAAGCAAGCTGCTTGCTCCCGAATCCGAGCCAGAGAACCTTCCAACCTGCAAATCCTTTCACAGGCCGATGGCAGTAAAGCCGCGTTGGCGCCATACGGTAGCCGCCACTGGTGCTTGGGTCGCGCTTGCTTGGATCGGATACCTCAAAATCATCTTGACATTTGTATGAGCATACAATCTCCCAGTCAAGTACGTCGCCACGCGAGACCAGTGGCTCATTCCTGGATTCGCCTTCCAAGCCCCAAGCACCAAAAGAGCAACAATGGTGAACGTCGCCATCAACGGATTCGGCCGCATCGGCCGCCTGGTGCTGCGCGCCGCCGCCAAGAACCCCAAGATCAACGTCGTGGCCGTGAACGACCCGTTCATCGAGACCAAGTACATGGAGTACATGCTCAAGTACGACACGGTGCACGGCCGCTTCAACGGAGAGATCTCGCACGACGAGCAGCACATCTTCGTGGACGGCAAGCCTATCCGTGTCTTCAACGAGATGAACCCGACCAACATCAAGTGGGGCGAGGAGCAGGTGCAGTACGTGGTGGAGTCCACGGGCGCCTTCACTACTCTGGAGAAGGCCTCGACCCACCTGCAGAACGGCGTGGAGAAGGTCGTGATCTCGGCTCCGTCCAGCGACGCCCCCATGTTCGTCATGGGCGTCAACGACGAGCTGTACGAGAAGAACATGCACGTGGTGTCCAACGCGTCGTGCACGACCAACTGTCTGGCTCCTCTGGCCAAGGTGGTGAACGACAAGTTCGGCATCAAGGAGGGTCTGATGACGACGGTGCACGCCGTGACTGCCACGCAGAAGACGGTGGACGGCCCGTCCAAGAAGGACTGGCGTGGTGGCCGTGGCGCTTGCTTCAACATCATCCCCAGCTCCACTGGTGCTGCCAAGGCTGTGGGCAAGGTGATCCCGGACCTGAACGGCAAGCTGACGGGCATGTCGTTCCGTGTGCCCACGGCTGACGTGTCTGTGGTGGACCTGACTGCTCGTCTGGTGAACCCTGCGTCGTATGACGAGATCAAGGCTGCTATCAAGAGCGCCAGCGAGAACGAGATGAAGGGCATCCTCGGCTACACGGACGAGGCTGTTGTGTCTAGCGACTTCATCGGTGACTCGCGCTCGTCGATCTTTGACGCTAGCGCTGGCATTGCCCTGACGGACGACTTCGTGAAGCTTGTGTCGTGGTACGACAACGAGTGGGGTTACAGCTCGCGTGTGTTGGACCTGATCGAGCACATGGTCAAGAACGAGTAAGCGAGTGAGCATTGAGAAGGCGAGCTGCGAGAGTCAAACGCTTTTGTGGCTGGAGTTTTGTATCGTCATGGACTCCTACTGCTTCAAGAACACAACAATGTCGACAATATGGCTTTCCTGAAGGTTCGTCTCCGACGAAAGTTCGATGATACCGAGATACGTGATCCGATCTGGCCATGAATAAAGGTTGTGAAGAGCTGTTGCATGCAAATCTATTCAATAAATACTTCTATGTTTGTCTACGAGCTTCTAATGCCCGGTCAGCAATATTTTAGTTAGTCTCTGTTTGATCGTTCTATTGAATCGCTCGATTTTCCCCATCGTTCCATGATCTCCAGGTTCGTTGTTGTAGTGCTCAATATTTTTGGATTTAAACCATGCCTGTGCTTGTTTGTTCATGAACTCACTCCCATTGTCGCTCGTGATAATGTCTGCCTCGTGAGAACGAATGAAAGCTTTTAGCGCAGTCAATACGATCGATGCAGTCTTATTTTTGAGTAACTTGGCGTAGCCAATTCGTGAGTTGATATTGATAACTGTCAGAATTGGTTGCTTTTCCCAAAAGCCGAGATCCATCTGCCATGAATTTGGGTTATGGGACGCGATCTTGAATCCATCGTACTATCTTTTCTGTTCTTGGAACCTTTGAATATCTGGCCGAGTTGCATACCATTCCTTAACTATTTTGAGCGTTAGCTTGGGATCTAGTCCCTCGCTTTCTCATATAGAGCTCGAGCAGCAACATATCCGGTTTTTGGATCATAGTAAAGTTTCTTCAGGAGCTCAGACATTCTATGTATATTGTATTCAACTAAAAATTTGCACATACTTCCTATTCCGACCAAAGCATTCTCCCTAAATGTTTAGTGGGATAGTTGATATTCCATCTGACGACACTTGTCGCTTATCGTAGAAATATGACAAAGCCGTTTTGGTCTGACTGTACGTGATGATTGATTTACTTTCTTTTGATAGTCTAAATCCTTTGTTAGTACCCCGAAGTGTGATACGATCGTGAACAACTGATTCAAACCCCAATGGGTTAAGTACATCCTCATTGCGACCACGACTTTGCTGTACACCCTTGGCTGAAACCTTGACCTTGTACAACTCATCTGGAAGATAGCAAATATAGTTCTTACTCGATAGTGAGACCATAGCATCGCCTGACCATTCATCCTTAAATAGACCAGGGGTTCGACGGTCAAACTTAGCTACTTCCTTGGTATAGTCGCGCGGGAACCAATCATACTTGTGCTGTTCATAATGCTCACGTAGCTCAGGTTTGATGCACTCTTGAAATGGTTTGTTGCAGCTAAAAGCGATGTAGGCAGAGTCCGTGTCCATCTCTTGGTATTGGAAGTCGCTTCGATCAAAGTAAAAGTCAATGCAATCGTAGTAGAACTCGAGCATGCGTAGTTTAGCAAGCTGATAGATGGCAATGGACAAATGGATTGGGTTCTTGTTATTGAGACGACGCTTCTTCATAGTTATCTCACAAGAATCGTTTAACTCCTCCAATCCATGAAACGTGAAATGCTCAATACGAGACTTGATCTTAGCCTCCTTTGACTCGTACTTGACTTGTTTATGCTTGCTCATATCCATGCCTGATCGTCCAAAAGCGGAGTTGCCAACCAATTTTATCATCTTCGCAATCATAGCCTTACTCTTATCCTCGTCTCCGACTCGACGTGCGCTCGACACAGCATCCATGAATGAAGCAAACGCCTTGTGAGAACTGGCTTTAATGAAGCTGTAGGTCTTTGTGATTTCCATTCCGTGGGCTAGATACCATTTGAGAAAGGGTGCGTAGATTAGGATCTTCTCACCGAAATAACTTCCAATCAACTTACGAGCAGGCTTAGATTGACCTTTTCCACGAGTCTGATTGTACTCATACATGTGTGATCCAATGATGGTCTCATCGGTGCAATCGATTAGCGTATTCTTAAAGATAGGTGTCATTTCGCTGAAGTACTCCTTTAAGTGCTCTGGGGTACGAATGTCGCGTTCAAGGAATCCAAATATCTTGTCAGCCTTGATGTCTTCGACGATACCAGGATAAGGCTCGATGGTGGTCAATCGCCCGCACGGCATCTTATTACCGAGCGCCCATAAATACAGCGCATTAAGCGTCGTATCCAATTATCTTCTTACACAACTTACTGCCTCGAATTTTTGTCTCGTTGCGTTTAGCGTAGCGGTTGAAGATGATTGATGGCCTCCCGGCGATATTGGCCTTCACTTTGCCATATATGTCTTTCTCCTCACGATCAATAGAGTACACAAGTCTATCTGAGTTAAACTCAAGTAGCTTCTTGAATCTGAACCCACTTAGAGACATGGTTTTGCGTGCGACGTTGCATTTAACGCATGAAATGAGAATATTACCGTCAATATGCCCCAATTTGTTATTGACTCGATCGGCTGAAGCAGTATCGACTGTCAGCTGACACCAGCATAGGCCGCACAGATATTTTTGCTTTCTTAGTAATGTGTCCAAGTGATCAAGAGTCATATTGAACTCACGATTGGCATCAACATCTTGGTGCTTGTAGCCATTCATACGCTTAGCTGGGATTTTAAAAGCTTTACCAGGGACTTTTAGAGGGTGTTGAAGCTCATTGAAGCAAGCTTGATACATAACCTTCTCCGAGAGACCCGGCAGTGAGACACCATCAACGAACATATCGAGATCAAAACGCTTAAATATAGTTCACGCTGAGCCTCGATAGCCTTAATGAACGGTACCACATCTAAGTTATTATACCAAATCAGAAGATCCTTGACTGTCTTCATCTCGTAATGTTTCCATACGAACTTGACTCGTTCATAATCTTCATTACTAATGCTTGTTTCTCGAAAATCGCTGTTAAAGTCCGACTTTGAAGGAAGAGAAGTCTGGTTGAGTACATTGAACGATTTGATGTGCTCATATGGAAATACCTTTAGCAAGGCCACAAATACAACGAATCTTGTCTTTGCACTCGCACTCACCGAGATATGTACTAAGATACTGTTCATAACTTGTTCCAGCAGGAACATAGTTGCTAATATCAAGCATCTTCATGTCTGAGGTAGCGATACACATGTATCTCGGATTCTTAATCACAGATTTGATGTTATCCGTACCAATGACGGCAAACAGATCGCTCTTAATCAGATTAATATCATATCTACCAGAGTTAAACCCTAATACTGGTACTTGATCGAGCTGTTGCTTGATTTTACCATAATCCGACCTCTCCTTCCCGAAGGAAATCTTACTATGAAAATCGAAGAAACTGGCATACGTTCCATTCCTGATCCATCTATCAACGTCACTCATTGAATACTTCTTCCCAAGTTGTAAGCCAGGGATCTCCATACCACTAAACCCATGAGCTTTGATAATCTTCTGTAGAAGGTGGGCATACTTTTGGACATTGTACTGCTGAATCTGTAGACCGACTTCACTAATGTAGCTATACATATCTTTCAGCAGATTTTTGGCTCAGCATTAACAAAGCATCGTACATTTCCAGAAAGACTGTCAGCTATCGATACTGAAACAGGTATATATTCATTCGTAATGGTAGTGCTTCCAC
Source organism: Phytophthora syringae (assembly GCA_012656105.1). Classification (NCBI taxonomy): domain Eukaryota; phylum Oomycota; class Peronosporomycetes; order Peronosporales; family Peronosporaceae; genus Phytophthora; species Phytophthora syringae. Next base: position 140,595 of record JAAKBD010000076.1, read on the forward strand.
CATGTTGGATACCTGTCGGCTTTAGAATGGCCTCAAAGGCATACACGATGAAGTGATCAATATAGTGATCAATATTCTTAATTAAGTATTTTGTAAGCATCGATTTGATAGTGTTTTGAGGCGGTCTGTAGATAGTTGGCTCAGCTGGAAAACTCTCAATATTGACAAGCTCACATTGGTTCTTCTTATGATTGTTTAGCTTGTCGGAGCTAACGAATATCATCTCACACTTTGGACACTGATACTTGCTTTGAAGCATGTCCAGATTACTGATGTAGAGAGCATGATTCTCGTGAGATAAAATATTGAGACGTTCATATTTCTTATCCGACAGGCGGATGCATTCAATTTTTCCCGACTTCACATCCATCGTATATACATTGATGCTCAGCTTGAAGCAAACCTCCATCTCATCAAGCTGCAGAAGATCAATCGGCTTGAAGTTGCGAAAGAGCTTTGTTGAGTAGCTAATCCCCTTATAAGAACAGTATCGATTGAATACTTCTTTCACTAAAGCCTGCATTCTCCGATAATCTTTCTTCGGATCTGATCGGGTGTGATAGGCAATGCAATGAAACACGCACTTGTTGCTTGTCTTTGGAAAGTTTATTACATGCTTGTTATCGCGCATAATCTTGGGAATGATAGCATTACTATCACCAAGAGCATGCTCGCGATGATAGATATAAATCTTGAATCCAGTGATGGCCCTGAGCTTGTATCCGCTTGATGGATAGTTGAGCTTGTCGGCTAACTCCATCGAGCGAATCTCAGAAATCACCTTCTTACGAATATCCACCTTGCTGTTAATGGCAACAGGAGTATCGAATACAGCCGTATTGCCAATGTTTGGATGCCAATACTGACTAAAGCTATCATCATCTTTGCTAATGAGATCATAGCCGAGAGCAATATTGATCTTAAAAGCATTCTTCTGACTCTCAAGTACGTTCTCGAGCTTGTCGTAGAATGCACCAGCCTGGATACCCTCGTACAAGTGCGACTCCATATGGATCCCCTTGTAAAACCGATAATGAGGGTCGGTCTTGAAGTCCTTGGAAATGAACTTTTTAGCTTGTCGATGTCAACTTTATAGAGCTGAGCTACCAGTTTCAAGTTGCTGGGACGTGATAAGTTACTAATATATGTCATCCTACCGGTCTTACCTTTAACCTTGACTCGGTATTTACCTCCCCATTTGATTGGATGAATATTTAATCTCTTTAGTCCTTCAAGTTCATAACCAAACATGGTCACTATATATCTTTACCTATATTTATTAGTTGCGTGGTCGACTTTATATTCTATACTTCTTCGCTCAGGTTCGACTTTATATTCAGCCCAAGATAAAAAAACTTGAATTAATTAATTAATTAAGTTCGTTTTTTCGCTTTTAAGTTCACTTTGTTTTTTTGCATAGGCCTTGCGCTTTTGAGCATTTACTTGCTCACGATGTTTCTCGTCATACTCCCATTGCTTAGCGAGGCGTGTTTCTCTTGTTTTGATATAGTAGCGCTTTTGGTTTTCTTTGATGCGCTCTTTATTAGCTAGGTATTTCTCAGTAGAATAAGTCATCTTTATATACTATAGACTTTATATGTATCAGAATAGCAAAATAAATAATAAGGTAAATCATCCTTCGGTTAAATAACTCCAACTTCTACCAACCAGCAACTCCAACTTCTTCGCAATGACATCCCGCTCACGTACCAGCAGCTCCAACAGTCGCACGCGCGGTAGCCGTCTATCAAGTCCGGATAGCCTTGAATCCCGTCGGTCAAGTTCTCGTCGTGAATCTTTCGACAACCTTGATTCCAACAGTCTTGAACCTCATCGCTCAAGCAACAAGGAATCGTCGGCCAAGTTCCGGTCGTCGCTCGAGTTACGACAACCTTAATTCACGTGAGTCCCCACGATCGAGTAGCAGAGACTTGGTTCAAACGTCTAGCAGCAACTCTACATATCGTCCACATAGAAGCAACTTGATACGCCGGAGCATAGATCGTCCACGCCGGCTGGCGCGTACTATCGTATATATAGTACGCGAGAGCTTTGTAGTCGGTACTCCGTACAGCGAGCGATTTGGTACTATATAGACCCCATACAGCGGCCCTAAACCCTACGGGGTCTAGGGGTACTCTAGATGCCATTTTATGCACAGGAGGAGCGGACGGCTACAATCATTCTTATGCGATCCTTCTCGATAGCATAGAAGGATAGCATGCGATCTATCGCGTGTTCTGAAGAGTCGCCCTGTCTTCGCGATGTCACGATAGAGAGACCACTCTGCATTCTCCTGTCTAGCACCAAGCACCAAGCACCACCGTGGACAAGAACGAAGCACGTAACGAAATGTTCTGCTGATACCGTAAAGCGGTATCAGCAAGTGTAGTCTTCCGGTATCACGAGTGTGTTTGATTTGATTTGATCTGAGACATTGCGAAATAGGATAGGTCTTTATTTTCCAATTTATAGGAATTTCCGCGCCATTCATCAATCGATAACATCGCGAGGCATCGACCACATTGGCAGACGAGGCAGACGCGAGGCATCATTAATAGCAGGGCTGCAATGGTACGTAAAGCTGCGTCACGACTGGTCTCGAGCCGTGCTAACTAGATGTGACTGTACTGCATACGCGCCCACAGAGCGACGAAGATGAAGAGGGTGGACATTCAAAAGCCAGCATCCTGCTGAAAGGCCGTGAGCACTTGCTCCTACTGCGCGCGCAGCGTCTGCGAAGGGAGGGAAACAAGGGGGATACGAATAGTGGCAAGAGGAGTAGATCCCGATCGCTAGATGAAGCGACCCGAGTTGCCGCGTTTGAGTCTGTGCATGCTGCGATTTCACAAGACGAGCGGGTGGACGTTGCTTCCTCCCAAACTAACATCGACAAGTTTGCATCCGAGCGCTCTCGGTGCAAGCGGCGTAGCACGAAAGGACATGCTTTTAAGAAGAACCAGCGTTGCGAAAAGGAGGCATGGATTGAGGACAATAAAGAACCGCACGAAATTTACAATGACGAAAACGCCGAGGATTGCGCACCTGTATCTCCACCGAGTGAATTGTACGAGCCGGCGATATGTGGTACTAGCAACGACGAAAAGGAAGCAAGAACCTTTTTCGGTCTGAGTAGCTCCTCCGATGAAGATGATTTGGCAACGAAAACAAAGTATGTAAGGGACGATTCATACGACATGACCACGCGAGCTAAGTCACCCGGTGAGATACCGGAAAGTGTCGTTAGCGTCGAGCAGTTGGGTCAAGACAATCAACCCCTCAGCTTTCTTCTGACACCTGTGAAGACTTTTTGAGTGGATTTCCGTCACGTTGGTTATCATGGAAACGTTTTCACCAAGAACTGCAAGAATATTCTGAAAGGACCAAACAGAGGTTCATCGTGCGCTCGACATCGAGCGTGGTTAAACGGAACGAACAGATGAGTAGTGCGGCACGACATTTTCCACTCGCCTGGAAGTACTATTGCAAGACACTATTGTGTACACATGGTCTCAACCAACGTCCACGTGGAAATGGTGCTCGCCAGCATCAATCCGTTAGATTTACGGGTTGTACGGCCAGGATTAACGTGACATTGTCCACACAGGACGGGCGTCACCACGTGTTTGTTCGTGCAACTGGTTGCCACAATCATCCATTGAGCAACGAGTTGTGGGACTACTACGCGGAGAATCGGACAATTCACGACCCCGCTTTACTTTCTACTGTTGGTGATATGCGTGCTGCTGGCTCGTCGACTAAAGACATTTTGGCGTGGATTCGCAAGCAGACAGGTAATAAGGCAGACAACAACGTATTATTGTACCTTCACCATTAACGGCCGTGATGATTTTGTACACAGGAAAAAACCAAGCTGAAGGACGTGCATAATGTCATTCAGGAGGCGAAAAAATCTGCAGAGGGTGGGAAAACGGGTGCTGAAAGAACAGAGACTATTCTGCAAGAGTTTTGCAGCCAAGACAGTGGAAACACAGCGAAAATATTCGTCGATGGGTCACGTGATGTAGCTGTAGCTGTCGTATTTCAGACGGCAGGGATGAAGCGCCTCTTCTCCGCATTTCCTGAAGTTCTGATGGTTGACACCACGCATGACACGAACGCTAACGCGTACAAACTGTTTAGCTTCGTGGTACATGACTGTTTCGGAAAGGTTAAGTTGTTTCGACTTTGGATCGGTATAATAACTCCAATCGCTAAACTTTGATCTGTGCAGGGTGGTTTGTCTTATTTAGGGGCAGTACGTTCAACATGCACTTGTCGAGCGTGAAACGAAAGAGAACCTGCGTCTGGTTGTGAACGCCTTCAAGGCCAATAACCCAGGTTATGAAAACGTAAAAGTGGTGATGACAGACAAGGCTTTTCATGAGAAAGATGTCCTGGCCGAGGTTTTCACAAACGCAAGGCAACTGCTGTGTCAATTCCACGTGCAGCAGTGGTTTTCAAAACAAGTCACGAGACTAGTGCGAGGGACTGCAGACGAGAAGGCAGTTATAGAAGCTTCGATGGCGCAACTTATTGACTCCAAAAGCAAGACTGAATACGAAGGGCAAAGGGCTCTACTTCTCGACTTGTTAGGCGGGGACGAGGATCACGCGCTATTCAAGACGTTTATCGATAATTGGGACAACACGCAGGACGAATGGGTCTCGTATTGCCGTGGAAATATTCCGCATCTGCGCAATAACACCAACAACAGGCTCGAATCAAAGTGGGGCAAGATCAAGCAACTCATAAATGCAGTCTACGGGATTGACGAACTCGTGTCGACACTGATTATGATGCAAGAATGGGCTGAGGACGAATACATAGAGGAATACAATAAGATTGGATCGCGCCCACCAATTGCAGAGCACAAGGAGCTTTCGACGTTGGCAGTATCGGTTACCAGACACGCCTTCGAGCTGGTGGCTAGTGAATTCAAGTACGCGCTGTCGGGTGATATTCACTACGATATAACCCGCGACAAGAACGAGGTGCACATGGTGAGTCTTCGGACGCACAGAACTCACGAATTTGAGACAGAGGTAATTTGTATTGCTGTGTGCACTGGTATCGTCATGGCTAACTTATTGATATATTTTACTTCTTGTCTGCAGACATATAAATGCGATTGCACTTTCAGCCAGACTCTGCTGCTGCCTTGCCGCCACGTGCTCCACTTCAGGAAACTGAACCAAAACGAGAGTATTATGCCACCCTTCTCTCTATTTTGTCCACGCTGGCTCCGATCGCATCCGGCTAATGACATTAAAGAGGGGCCCGTGAGCACAGGCACATTCGAGTACCGCAACGTGCAAGTAGCAGCTCCCGTCACTGCAATCCGACGGGAAAGCAAATATTCCCAAGCCAAACTGGTGAGTGAGAGTATTGTATCGGCCATGTCACAGCCTACCCCAATGTTCCGCGCTGCTCTTCTGTGGCTGAAGGCGTTTAACAAATCCATAGAAGATGGTACTATGGAGAACTTTACGGGCACCGTCTCGAGTTCGAGGCTGTCAGATGTGCAGCAAAATAATTCGGAGCCTGGTGTCCCGCAGACGAAAACTTCTGCGCAATCTGTACTAGTGACTGTCGGTGTTGATGAATTAGAGGAAAAAAGCCCGCCTCAACCAGAAACTCGTCGAACGCGGATAATATGCACCAGGAAAGTATCACGCCGCGATCGTTTACGTTCGCAAAACCTGTGAAGAACAAGAAGTTGTCCAAAGTGCAATGAAGAAAATATCTCGCGCTCAAAGAAAGATGGGTGTACGCAAGTTGGCGAGACTTTGTCAGTCAAGCTCACCCTGCTCGCTTGTGACAGCTACTCAAGTCAACAACATATTATCTGGTGGCTACTCGTACAATGAGGCAGTGAAGACAATGTCAGATTTCAACGCACCGGTTTGTGAGGTGGATCAGCATGCTGCAATCCGTCCGATACACGAGGGTGAAATTTTAACCCTGCATGAGGTGGTTAAAGTGTTGCCTCTTGACAGAGCAATATATGCTCTGTCGGCGTTGACGCTGCGGGGTGGATCGTCTTCAGAAACATTTGTGGCGTGTTGGCCAGAATTTGGTGGGGCCACTCAGGAGCAACTCGAGTTCATGATACTGTATGCAGAGGCCAAAGTACACATCGATGAAGTTGAGCACACTACGCGATGGATAGAAAAAGTTTCATGGGATCAGGCGGACCTAGAAGCAGTACCTCGCATCTTTTGCGGATTGCTGGCGGAACAATCGGTACGTTATGCTTACTTACCCTAGAAGGGACTATGTCGAATTGACTACTGTGGTCTAACCCGGCATGCATATTGAACTCAATGAGTGACACTTCTTTGTATTATTGCAGGGTATAATACAGCGCCAAATCAAGGATTTAAATTTATGCCTGGCACTCGTTGGGAAGGAAGCTATCGATGGCTGCCGGCTGCTTAGCTTTCGACATTGTCAGTGGTTAAGCACAACAGCAATGCTGACATCGAGGCAAGCTCTCGCAAACAACTTCGACAATGTTGGTGTTGTGAGTCCGTCTTTCACAGAGCCAAAAGAACCGAATCGAAAGCGCAAAGTGGCGAACGCGTACAGAGCTTTCTCGCCGGTGAAAAAGGATATTATCGGCGCGTTGAACGTTGGAGGATCACACTGGGTAGCATACTACATCGACGTGGAATCGCAGACGTTTCGTCTCTTTGATCCGCAGCAGAGCAGCACGAACTATCGCAAAATGGAGGCTGCGCTCAAGGAAGTCGTGGAGCCTCTTATGTCGCCAAGCGCTGAGCTCACATACTACCGGTTTACTTCATGTCTGCAGCAAGACAGTGATAATTGTGGTCTGTGGTGCCTTGTGGTGCTGGAAATTGGTCTTGCCAATGCAAAATGGCATACTGGGCTATACCAGCTCGTTCCGTATCTTCGACTTCGCTACTTGGACATGTGTTTGAACTTTGTCGAGGAGCGATGCGGAGGTAGGAGGTAATATATTGGTCAACATGAGTCTTCGGTACTTCTACTACCTCTTCTCGCTGCTAGTATGTATTTCGACTTCGCTACTTGGACATGCGTTTGAACTTTGTCGAGGAGCGATGCGGAGGTAGAAGGTAATATATTGGTCAACATGAGTCTTCGCTACTTCTACTACCTCTTCTCGCTGCTAGTATGTATTCAATACTAAGTTTATTATTCTTTATCAAATTGCTTACTCTTAACTACTGTTGTGCTCGGTCCGAGAAAAACGGAATCTGAGCTCGATTTTGACAAAGGCGGCGCTTAGGAAGACGCGCTCTCATACATGCCCACCTCACTTTTACAAAGAGAGTTACTATCATTACGATATGATTATCTTGATCTAACTAGTAGACTCAACAGTGCAGTGATGTTGCACAAACTGCGAGCTCTCTAAATATAGAGATTTTAGTTATTTGTGTGGGCCATTGAAGCGTTACACATGCGGCGTAGAAAGGTCGTATACTGTCATAGTATAGCCATGATAAAAAACATGATATGCAATACTACTCCGTTTCACAATAAGAGCATGATACCACTGTATTTCGTGTTTCATATTAAGAGCACGAAAATTATACTTGGTCTAAGTATACTATGGCTACCTAGAAAACAGATGGTGCAGAGAGGATTTGCTCGGATCTTTCTGAGCAGCGGATCGAAAGGGGAGTCTTCCCTCCCGCTCCAGCCGCGCTTTGCTCATGTGGCGCGGCTTGAAGTCGTTGTCCCCAGCGTGATTAATGCATTCGTCCATTGAGCACTGGAGAGAGAGGAAGGCCGCGTTCACTGTGCGCGTTGGGACCTCCCAAAGGCGTCCGTCACCGCCTCAATGAGCTCGTCAATTGTGCCCGCGTTCTTCTTCCTTTGTATCGCCTGTATCGAATTAAACAGCCCCAGATCAAGCACGTTGAGATCGGGGCTGTTTGGCGGCTGGCACTTGAGGCGGATCGCATACCCGCACTGAGCAACGGCATCGAGGAATGCCGGGTCCTCCGGCGCGATGTGTGCTGGGGCGTTGTCTTGTTGAATGGTTATAGGCTCATTGGTGGGCCATCGCTCTCGGAGGGCTGGCAGCAGCTTCGTTGTCAACATGTCTCGGTACTTGGTCTTGTTGACTGACACTTCCTTGGTTATGATCGTCCCAGCTGGCCGTCGGGAGGAAGACCGCTGCGCTGCGACGCGCTCCACAAATGCCCATATTCCCATTTTACCGTCGAACACCTGCTGCTTCTCCTTGACGTAGCGCGGACGACCAACCGCAGCCAGAAACATCACGCGCGTGATAAAACGTTTGCTGCGCACCTTGCGAGTAGGCGCGGGTTCATCAGGAAGCAGTAAAAACCGGCGCTTTGGTTCGGTGACGTAGAAGATTTTTTCATCAACGTGCACCGCGTTGAGCATGTCATCGAGCAGCATGGAGTCCTTGTTAATGTGGGACAAGCAAAACTGCAGCCAGGCTGTCTTGTTCTCTTCGTTCAGAAGTGGCTTCACGTGGCTCACGTGAGATCGCAGACCACCGCGCTTCAACTCCCGGAAAAGCGTCGCGTGGGCCATCCCACACGCAGCGGCGGCTGAGCGAAAGATGGTGCGGGCGACCACGTCCACACTTCGGAGCTTTTCCAGCTTTCGCGCATGATCTTCTCGCCGGCGGCCAGATTGATTCTTGCGAGAGAAGGTGACGTAGCTGCCGGTGCGTGCCGCCTCTGTCATTGCTCTCTTCCACACTCTGCTGACGGTCGATGCGGTGACCTTGCACTCGGCGGCGACAGCAGCAATTGCCCCCGCTTGAGCCTTCCGTTCTCCGAGGTCTTGAGCAGGCTGGTTACGACGAGTTGCCTCTCTTCGCGGGTCAGATTCTTGGTGCGACGGATGGATGTGGCGGCGTCCATGGTGTGGCTGGGGTGAGTGGGGCTGGGCGAAATATGTTGTGAGGCGCCCTCTCGCTCCGCCCGGCGAGCATCAAAAACCAGTAAAGCGGCAATCTTGGCGGCAATTTTTCGCGCCTTTCGGAGTTGAGCATACCAAATAAAAGGCGAAGATACGACGCGTCGGATTCCGCCAATCACAGCCTTGTTTGCTTCATTTCCACCTATAGCGCACCGATTTTTGAGTTTGTTGCTCTTATTATGAAACGGAGTAGTAAGTGTTTTTTCCGGTATCAGTAGCAAGAGCCGCACGTAACGCCGCCGCCAAGCATCCAGACGCTGTGAGAATAACTCAGCAAATCAGTATCAGCATCATAGACCCAACCCAACATGAAATCACGTTTGAGCAGCTGTTTCCGAAAAAGAAGCTGATCCAACGCCGATTGACGTACCGTATTTGAGATCTCCTACTTCAGACCCAATATTTTTGAAGTTGTATTGTTGCAAAATACACAAGATCTGTACACGTACCGACGCATCTCTATCACGTATTATTTAAACAAAACAATTTAGTTATCAAGTTCTTCTTCGGGAACTACGAAGTTTTCTATGTCGTGACGCGTATCCACAGCATGGCGCACTACGGGCACTTCTTCCAGCAACCGTCGTAGCAGCTCCCAATCAGGTTCACTGTCGGAGAGCTCCGTTCCAGCCTCTAAGTTTTCAGTAGGCTCAATGGATACCATTTTTGCTTTCTCAAATCCGCTTCTAACCGTTTTGCGAGACAACGCATTCCACGAATTCTTCGTCCAACCTATTAATTGCTGCCGTGTAGGTGCTTTTATCTTAAACGGAAGCGTCGAAGTTGAAGCGCGTAGTTGTTCCAACATGTTCTCCACTCAATTTTTCCGCATTTTGTCTTTTAATGGCTTGTTCCACGAAATATCAGCCGGCTGGCACGCAAACGTGTAGCCAGCGGGTATAGCCATCAGTTCCACGTTCAATAGCCGAGCGAAAATCTGGACGTCAAGGCGCCAATGTCCCGAAAATTCGTCTAGAAGAAGCAAACAGGGGTATCCATGTTCTCTCGGTGTCGGAAATGATGCAACAAGAACTGTATAGTTAGTTCACTGTTCCACCAGCCCGCTGCATTACCGTAAATCTGCACTTCGTTTTGCTCACCACGTAGTTGTCTCCACAATTGAGCTCCAAAGCCATGTTGAAAAGCAGAGTTTTCCCAAGCTCGAAGTGAATCAGTTGACGGTCTAGTTTTAAAAACCATAAAAGGATCGTACTTTGTGCCACAACTATCGCCAAGAAGCATCAGCGTAACTCGATCCTTGTCTTTGCCTGCACTCTTCATCCACACAGTTTTGGACCCTGTCAATTCAACAGTTTGAGTAGGTAAATACTCATAATTTATTCCTACATGACATCACAGTTAGTTTAAAAAATAAAATTAAAATAAAAAAATAACAAACCTGTTTGGTCGGCATTATAAACTCGGTCAATACCGAGTTCCGCCATTTTTTGCTGCACCTTTTCCCCAAACTCGGAAGCCTTCTCTGCTGCGTCAGCTGGGGTCTTCTGGCTTTGGCGCGTGCGTCGGCGGATGCTCAGGTCATTACGACGCAGAAACGAACGGAGCCAGGTATGTGAGGCAGCAAAACCGTCTCTTGGGAGACCTGCACTATCATAGCTTTCCTTGGCTTGCATGCGCACCATTGAGCCTGTCACAGGGATGCCTTCTTTTCTAAGTGAATTTATCCACAGTACAATTTGTTCCTCTATTTCGCGAGGAAGCGTAGCTGACGCACCCAGAGAGCGGTCATTGCAGTGCGACCCGCAGCCGATTTCGCATTTCTCCACTAGGAGCTCGCGCTGGGCAAGCCAATTGTAGATTTGCCGCTTTTTAGAAGGTATTTGGGTTGGGAGAAGTTCGGGATAAAAATGCTTGACGGTCAAGTGCATTTTGTCTTTCGACACTACGGCATCGTAAAACTCCACAACCGAAAGCTTGTAGGCGTATGAAATGGCAACGCGCTTGAACTTCTTGGGAGGCTTGCCAGTGCCAGAAATACGGGTTCTCCCTTGCCGTTGGCCGAGCGTGGGGAGTGCGCGCCATTGCGAATTTCTTGCAATGAGCTGGTGGATAGTTACAGTTTAGCATGTTTTTGTACTCTGAATTAGGAGATCTAGACTTGTGCGCTGTTCCATTCTCGATATGTGATTGGTTGGAGGGCAGTCTGAATTAGGAGATCACTCTGAAGTAGGAGATCTCAAATACGGTACATCTATCCAATCAACGTTACGAGGTCGTGGATGGGCACCATAGATTATACCGAGCCATGATTACGAACCAGAGTGAAGTCGAATGTATCGTCGTCAATCGAAAACCGACTCGGACTCTAGTCGACGACGAAGTCAACTTCTTTTATGACAACGAAGAACAACTGCGAAGTCGCTTGACAGAGATCGATAAACTGGAGAAATGCCTACGTGGAAGGTCCATTCGTATGAACAAGAAGAACGACATTGTCGTGCCCACTTGATGCAAGACGACCGTATCCGTCGGTAACGTATTTCCGGCCACTTAAATTTAATACATAAATCAAGATATCAGGGAATCGCTTTGGTGGAGCAATTTCATATTTCCGGTCACTTGGTCCATACAAAAACCTAGTACAAGTGGGTACAACTACAATTGTCCCACCGCAAAAGAGCGACGATGCCGGTTTTCAGCTTCTTGTTTTGCAGTCTCATCACTTATAGCTCATTCCTCTCCCTATCACGCTCAGAATTCACCTCGCGCTGCGATAGCTCTCGCTGTGCCTTCTCGAGCGCGTGTGTCCGGTTCCGCTGTGCCTTCACGAGCGCCATCGTCCGGTCTAGCTGCTCCTTGGCGAGATTCTTCTCCGCAATTGCCTATACCTTATCATCTGCTCGCTTTGGCTTGGCAACCTACTAGTCAGCTTTCGCGTTGTGCTTCCTTTTCAAATACTGGAGCGCGTCTGTGTGTGTCAACAGCACCCCGCTGGTCCATGTATTCCCCTTTGTCTTAGCGCTAGACGTTGGCCACATTTGTGCTCGAATACCTCCAGCAGACCCTGACCAGCGCCGAGACACATACACGAGTTGGGGGCACTCTTCCGCGCTTAGGTTCTTTGGAACAGCAAGATGCGACCATCGCCTCCACCGGTGACCAATGTTGCACTTTTTATGGGCAAAATTGGAGCCTCTATGTCCAAATTGCCAGCGTCTATCCCGATTTTTTGTTTAGAAGCTGACGATTGCATTTTCCAGCCAATTAGCGCACAAAGCCCCTCAAATGAGATAGAATATTGTAGTTTGCTTGTCGTGAAAATTTGATGCGAATCGGAGAAAAATGAGTTCACGAGGCGGGACGAAAAATGGTTCCTTAATATAGGGTTGGCTCGGCCGGAAATATGTTCCGACCGGAAATATGATACTCACGGATAGTCGTTGCACCGACATCTATGCATATTAGCCAGAGTAAGCAAGGACAACTGTTTCTGCTCATAAGATGCGTTTGAATAATAAATCGATCAAAACGCATACTGCTGTTCTGTTAGACATTTCATTTGCCCAGACGGCTTTTGTATGGTGAGTCATTTCGACCAGCTCCTTAAGCTTCCGAAATCTCTCTATTGCCGCTTTACCTGTACTCAAACCGTTCCAAGAGAATTGTACTTGGTAGAAAGGGCTTAGGATTGAACCTGTCTAAAATGATTTCTTTTGAACTAAAGTATCAATGAAGACAAGCTCGATGCGGGCATGATTCTACTCGATTAAATACCCTGCTTTGAATGTCTGCACTGCACCAAAACCTATCCACCGCTACGAGCGCGTTAACTTTGGTCAGGAACCGCGATCCAAGTTCATCTGGCGAAGATTGGACTCAATCATTAGCTGGGCCAGGTAATTCGTGGTTTGACCAAGCTTACGCAGGATATTGGCGATCGCGAGCTCGTCGCGGTGCATAACGACCCATCCGCTGGTATTTTGCCCTCGACAACGCCAGCAGAAAATCGGAGAAAAATCGCCTTAGTAGAGCACGGTATGACAAAGCTTCCTTAGTGAGAACATCCTGAAACTTAGTCGTACGGAAACGACCTTCAGGAGCGTCAAGAGGCATTTCCAGGTCAGGTGTATTCGCGGTGTACTCAGCTCGAGCATAGTAAGTCCCCTCATGACTGCTCCGACGTGGACGAGATTTAGAGTTTCTGCGCTGATTCGGACGAGCTGTCAGTCGCAATGTTGAAGAAAAGCCGCCCTCTGGCATGACGATTCATCAAGTCATGGTGGTTATTCAGATGACGAGTCCAGTTTTTACAGCAGTGACGAGCTGTAAGTAAGAGTGCCTTGCTTTCGGTGAGAGCACCGTGCATTTTGTTTTCGGTACATGTAGTGAGGAGATTCTTGGGACTGTATAAAAATTAGTACTTACATCTAAACTCATGGATCAATGTTGTTAGCTTAATTTTACTTTGTCTCGTTGAATATTAATAATAGGGCTAACCCTTCTTAGACCTATCTAATATCTAATGAATTACTCCTAACGTTTAGGGGTAATCAATCGCCTGTTTAGCTGAAAACTACTACTATGCATTATTACTGCGTAAACCTACTCTCGATTATTAATTAAGGTAAGAATTATCTAAAAATAAAAACGTACACGTAATGTGCTGGATGATACTACTCTCGTCCTTTCTCGTACTGAATTTTAGCGGTTCGCGCATATCCATTCAGTCGAGTGAGGAAATCTCCAATCGGCTCATTATCTTTCCGCTTGGCGGAGTAATAGCGCGTGCGAACTGACTGATCGAACTGCGAGCAGTAGTAAGCCAGGAACGCTCCGCTCAGTTGTCTCCATCGAGCCTGCGTTTTCTTGGGGAAGCTGACGGTACCAACCCTTCGCGGACCGACCCAACGAGAGGGAGAAAGGCTCGCACCACGCATCTTGTGGAGTCCTCGTCCCTTTCATCTCGTAGATGAATCGCTTGAGCCATTGGAGCGAAGCATCCGACCGATACTTCTTGCCGTCGAACTCCGTGATCTTGTCGAGGGACACATGGGAGCGGAGCTCCAGATACTGGGTGTCACCTCGCTCATTGTCGTCGTAGCTGAGGCGGTGGATCTGAGCTTTGGCCGAGTCGTCTTCGCGATCTTCGGTTCCATCGTCGCGAGGATCCGTTTCGTCACCGGAATCATAGAGGCGATCGCGTCGACCTCCTCGAGACGAGTTACGCGGCGGGCTCTTCATTTGCGAGTCGGCGTAGTACGGCGTACCCACAGTCAACCGGAATCGCTCAGTTTTCTTCGTTTCCGGTGTCGGTGGTAACGGTACCTTGCTCGGGTCATTCAGTCGACTCGGTCCAGTCGACTTGAACGCATCGTTGCCGAGCGCATAAAGTCGACTCAACTCTCGATTCTTTTCGGCAAGCCTAAGCCTGGCGGTTTCGCTAGCAGGCGGCTTAGCGTCCGCCGGTCGAGCAGCGGGCTTCTTTTCTTCCAGCACCAAACGCACCCCAAACTCGTTCTTCAGCTTGCGTTTCCACTGCATCAACTCCAGGCTGACGGTACTGAACCTCCAGTCTTGCATCACTCGTTGCGACGGCCTGGTGCACCGATACCCAGTTGCTCTCAACAGTTGAGCGGTTTCTTGGGCTACTTCAAAAACCGTCGAGCCTTTGACTGGTTGAGTCAGCTCGGGACCCAGCTCGGGCCACGTCGCTTGAGCCGCCACGCGTGGTTGGAACAGCTTCAGCCACTCGCTCTTCATCATTTCTTCGCCAAATCTCGCCAATACCTTGTTTGCACTTGGGGTATCGGCGTTACGGGTTGCCTTTGGGATAAGAGGCGGACGTTCCTCTTGGGCAACCCCTTGGTCTTCAGTTTCATCGTCCGTATCCTCAGCTAACTCGGCGTCGAGGCTGCGTTCCACTGGTCGGAAATTCCCCATGCGACCCACGTGAAGCGCCAGCTCGTCATCATCGTCGAGTAGCTCTCCAGTCGACTCATCGTAGTCGACTTCATCCTTCTCCTCATCTTCTTCCTCTCCGTAGTCACGGTCTTCATCATCCTCGAAGTGAACGCCGCGGTCTCCCGACTCGGCCGAGTCAGTGATCAGCTGACCAGTTGAGTCCGACCCCTCGGCGAACAGTCCAGCGTCGGTCGCTGAACCTCCTTCACTCGGCGATGATGATCCATTGACCATCTTGCTCTTCTTGATTACTCGAAACTTGGTTACTTAGTACCTGCGAAACAAGCGCACCCTGTTCCCGGGTCGCGGCACCAGTTGTGGTATTGCAATATACAGAAATCCGTTAGTAATGATCTCAATTAGCACACAACGATCGCCGACAAGTCGGCGAACCAAGCCGGTGCTGAGTTGACCCAGCGGTTCGCCCTTTCCAGGACAGCGGTGTCTCGTTTGCGCAGAAACCAGTCGACTAAGCCAGTCAAATTTGGTCGTCGAGGTATAGTCGAGCCAACTATCCCCGGTAAAACCTGTGCCTGCCACCAATGGGTGGGGGCGGCGCGCGAGCGCTTTTACAGGGCGTCGAGAGCAAAGGCTGCTCGACTTGAAGTGTCACGGCACCCGGTTATCCGGCGTACCGACTTGCTAGTTGAGCAAGATTTCGTTGAGCGCGCAAAGCGAGGTTCACCCTATCCCGGGTCGACTTGTCTTCTTGGCGCTGCCCTTTGGTCGAGTCCCTACAAGCTATACCTCTCGGGACCGACGGCAGACATAATCCAGCCCACGCAGGGACTTACCGGAGTGTGCACGACTTACCGGAGTGTGCACTTGGTTAGAACTTGGAAGATTCTGCTCTGTATTGTTTCTAGAGCTCTGTGGAGCTCTTTCTAATTGTTTCCTAGTTCTCTATACAAATATCAAGTGAAATGTGATCGTTTCAGATCTCTACGCCTCTCTAGTCGAGTCGATTGCCTCTTTGCCGAGCGGTTTTGGTCTTGAACGGTCGGCGTGTGCTCTAATCGGGCAACCCGACTCATGGCAGGGCGTTTTACCACCCTTAACGGACAACCTGACTCTTCAAACCAGATCTCGGTGGTTGACGGTGCTCGCCGACGGTTGGCTGAGTCAACTGCCTCTAAACGGCCGGATTACCAACATTCCGGTCGTCTATCGTCCATTGGTCGGCTTAAGTCCGAAGTGTGGCCACACCAGTTGGGTCGTTCCTGATTCAGGCCTAACATAGGATGGTCTAGTTGAGGTCTGGGCCGAAACTTGGGTTCACTATACCACAAAGCCTCGTCTCTGGAGGCGTCGTCGCTGCTGGAGGTGCCTCTGGAGGCCTTGTCTCTGCTGGAAGCGCTGTCACTGCTGGCAAGGGGTGAGCGCTGCACACGTTCTTCACGCTTCTAGGGTCTAGGCTTGGGAACTCGCGAGCAACACGGGCCAAGTTCACTCTCTCCCTTGTCCTTTACGCGACTCGCGATCGTGCAACACGAACCGGAGAATGGCCGCGCGCTTCTCGGGATCGAGGCGGCGGCCCATTGTCGAGATAATAAGCCGACGACACTGGGCGCAACCTCGTCTTTTTCTCCACGACCCGGAAGGCGCCGGGCGCCGCCACGTCGCAGTCGCCCACCGTCGCCTGCTTGAACCGTGCGTACAGCTGCAGCTTCTGGTCGTCAGTCAGCGCCACACGCGCCGCCTTGAGCTGCTGTGCCGCACGCTCAAACACCGTCGCCATCAGCTTCAACTCGACTCAAATCACAGCAAAACCGCACTCAAATCACAAAACGGACTATTTTCTAGTCGTGGTGTTTTTCGTAATTTGCTTTTTATCGTGTTGCTTTTTTATTATTGCTTTTATCGTGTCGCTTTTTTATTGCTTTTTTGAGCGGCGGCATTTTTGCGATTTGAGTTTGTGATTTGGGGCAGTTTGTGACGACTGGTTTGTGATTTGATATTTGTGAAATGTGTTGTCTATTTGGTTCTGGTTGAAGTGATGCTCCATCATGCCGTTGCTAATCTACTTCCTGCTAAAGTCTTGATGGTTTATAGGCGGCAGTTGCAGGAGTTGTCAGCGCCCCACTCGCAGAACGAGAGCAGACCACAGAATCCCTTGCGGTTGAAGAGCTGACAGAACGGCTGCGTGCGGGGCACGTGAGGCTGGAACGGAGCCGACGTGGGGGCTGCGGTGGTCGTGGCAGGCGCAGTCGTAGCGGGGGCGGCTGTGGCCACGACAGTAGGCGCAGCGGAGGACGAGGAAGAGGACGGAGCCGTGTACACCGTCAACTGGATCAGGTAGTCGCCCGAGCAGAGCTCGAACAGCGCCGACGCCGTGATACTCGCACAGTCATTCTGCGTGGTGGGGCCGTCGCTCGTGATGTTCGAGGGTTTGTCGTAGCACGTGCGGATCGACGACAGGCTGTTGTTGCCGTCCACGGACGAGCACAACACGATGACGTCGTGGTCGTACAGCGCCTCGATCTCCGCCAGAGTCGTCTGCGGCGTGGACTGAGCCGCCCACTTGTTGATCTGCTCGGCGGCCGAGATGTAGTCGCTACCGTCAGCAGCGTAGCAGAGCCCGTGCTTCTGGAACTCGTGGTTGTAGATCTCGCACAGCGAGTCGTACGTGGTGGCCTGTGTGGCGTCCACCCACTTCTCGCCCATGGTGGCAAGCAGAGTGCTCTGAGCCGCAGCACAGACAGCAGCGTTGTAGGGCACGTTCGTCTCGGTGGAGCTCGGGTTGCAGCAGCTCACGTAGCCATCATCGTAGTTGGGCCACAAGCCGTGGATCGTGAGCTCGCTCTTGACGACACTCTCCACACAAGCGGTGCCGTTCGGGTATACATCGACGTTCTGGTGCGAGACAGTCTCGTCATAGCCCTTGAGCAGGTCGCGACAGAACTGCGGCATGAAGAGCTGCTCCAGTACGGGATAGTCAAAGTCACCGGGGGTCTCGGTCTTGGCCAGACAAGCAGCGTCCGACGTCAGACACGTCTTGGCCGGAGCCGAGCAAATGTCCACGCACTCGGAAGTGGGGTTCGTTGTGGACCAACCGCCAGCGTAGTCGGTGGCGGTTGAAACCTGGAAGCCGACAGCGAGCAAGACGGAAGCGAGGAGGGCGGTGGCAAAGCTCGAAAACATCGTAGATGCCGGGAACTTGTCAGGTACTCGAGTGAAATGAGTGCGGTGAAGCAAATTGGATTGTGAGCGTCTCGGGGTGCTGGGTAGGATTTCGCCAGTGTGCATTGGCGTTCATGGATCAAGGAAGCGGATGGAGGTCCTTGATGCAGCGTGATCAACCGAGTTGTCCGGTCGTCTACAGTCAAAGTGCCCCCAAGTTTCACGGTCTCTGGTTTCCGCCGCGTGACACGCATGGTAGATTTTGTTTTGGATCGTATACGGAACAGATCAGATTTCGGAACAGGATCGGTGATCAGATTAGTGAACAGGCTTTGCTGCCATCTACTTAAGAACATGTAGTACTACGTAGTATCTGTTTCGCTATGATTGATGCATGCAAGCTATCGTCTGTCTGATACTAGTACATCACTAGGCTTCTAGTAAAATGACCGATCAAGATAGCGAAGCGCACTACGGCGCGGCAGTCAGGCTGGTTTGCTCATCGTCCGAGCTGTCATCAGAAGTCTGCTCCTCAACTTCGGGGGTGTCGTCGTCCGAGATCTCAACAGGAACGGGAAGCTGAATGGTCTCTCTCGGTGCGCGGCGTGTGCATCCACGTGGGACATCAGCAAGGCGTCGAACGTATTCAGCAGAGATAACCTTGATGGTGCTAACAAACGTTGTCATTGAGGGATGAGGTGTCGGGAAGCGGCCATTGATCTCTCTGTTGAAGCGCTCAAGTGGATTGTTCGTCCGGGCAATGATCTGGTTATCCAACCCAAAAACGTTCCACGTGTCAACTTCATACTGCTCAAGCCATGTACGAGCGAAATAGCCCCAAAAGCCGCGCCACTTCGGTTTCGAGTAGGGAATATTAGTTTCCGCACAGCGCTGGCGAATTTCTTGCTTGACCCACTTAATTCCTTGCTCTATTTGAGCGGGGTTAATAACCGTCAGCATGTCGACGACCCCACGCGTCATGGCGATGGCACACTCTTCCTCGGGAATGGAAAAGCGCTTCATGGCACGTCGGAGCGCCTGCTTCAGATGAAACAGGCAGCCCAACACGATTGCGTTCGGAAATTGGGTTTGGACGGCGTTCATCAATGCAGGCTCGAAGTCGCAGATGATCTCAGCAGGCTCAATTTGATGGTCAGTAGCTTGGACGACAAAGTGCATCATATCCCAGTAGGAGTCCCCGTGCGCGAAGTGCCCAGCACGTAGAACACTGGAACAAATATGCCTGATGCGCGGTCGTGAACCATGAATACGACGCATTGTTTGTAGCCACGAGGTACACACCGAAACGTGCCGTCCACGAAAAGAGTGGTTCCATGGTAGCGCAGCAGGTTCACTAGTGACGGGTGTGCCCAGCCCAACAACCGTGTAGGCTTGTTCAGATTCTGGGGGTTGATTGTAACGTGGTGGAACCGAAAAAAGACACCTCTCCGTTTAGCGCCAACGAAAGCGGTGGGATTTCCACAGCACCATGCACATCACCACTAAAGTGTAGGTTTCGAGCACGGTACACACGCCGGAGGACTTGCTCCTCAGAAAGTCCGCGAACGACGTTCGCATTGTCAGAACTGTAGAACGTGTTCCGCAAGTCTTCCCAAATTTGCCGTGCCGGTAGAGCAACGCGCTCAATCGCGAGAGCGACATTGACGATGGAGCTTGCAATCACAGCACTTCGACACGTGTGGGGGCGCACACTCGAGTAGCCCATCGCGGTGATTGTATATTCCATGGTTCCTCGACAGCCTTGACGAAACTTGGAGCAGCGGAACACAACCTTTCGTGAGGATGCCCACGCACGGGTGTGCTTGTAACCACGATAGAAGCATGTCGTCCGCTCTTGGCGACCAGAGCGCTGCGCGACAACACCACCCAGATGCTCGATTCGGACGTTGGCGTCGGTAGTCCCTACCGAAGGCTGGTTCCCGACTTCGCCGCCGGCCACCGATGTTTGGTCGGCCTGTAGGTGTACGCCTTGGGCACCGGGTACGTGTACGCATTGAACAACGGGTACGTGACTGCCTTGGGTACCGGGTAAGCTGCTTGCCTCTGCTTGACCGTGCATCTTTCAGACTGAGCTCATGTATGCCGGCCAACTCCAGCGTCAAGTACGGCAATACATCATTCGCACCACGCATTTTCAGATCTCATATCTGATCATTTGGAAACAGATGCCTGTTTAGGGATCTGATCTGTTCCGTATATGATCCATTCTGGAGCTAATCACACGCATCACACAAGGACGAGACGAAGAGGGCGAAGGGAGTTCTCGTCAATCGTTCACCTTATTTTTATTTTATTTTTAGCGGTTAACGCCGGTGAGCGCTCAGAGTGAGCACAGCTTCAACCCCGCTGGCCAGGTATCTCTTCTCCATACCTGGCGTCAATCGTTCACCTTGGTGGATACGCTCGGACCACTGCGCGAAATCTTGTTGAGAGATGATGTCCGTCGCAAAGGCCGACAACTTGGTGCTTGACGCTCGATGCGTCCCTATGCCAGCGGCCTACTATAGCCGCGACTTTATCGTCCGGTTCTCTGCCTTGCTAGTAGCAATTTGCCGAGTTGCTACTGCTGCCAGCGCTACATGACAACCGTCGGCTGACGTGAAAACTTCGTGCCGGGCGCTGCATTGCGACACCTTCTGGCTGAAGCACTTCGCTGGCTCACGAATTGCTAGGATAGATAAGCTCTGCGATGTTGGTCGAGCACGTTGCTAATGATCAGGAGCACAGAAGGGCGGAATATCTGGGTATGAACGGCAACAATCTTGTTTTGACTACAGCTACCAGTGTCGTCAAGAAAACAAGATCAGACCACTCTCTGAGTCTAACGCCGGTGGTATTGACAAGTATGTGTTTTCGTTTCACTGGACAAGATAGATAGCCGCTGGCGTTGCGTGGTAGCGTGTTTGGTCCCCAATACCAGAAGAACGTTTTTTTACTTGGTTTATGTAAGAATTATTTTATTCATTTTCTTTCTTCTTATATTGAAAAAGAAGGCGAGCCTCAAATCCGGAATTCTTCTTTTTCCTTCTAATAATAGAGAACTCACATTAAGTGCGAGTTGGGGTCCTCACCCTGACCGATGATTATAAGAAGAGCGAATTCTTCTTTTCTTTCTTTTTTGGTAGTAAAAAGAAGATTTCATTGTTTTTAACCTTTACTTTAGGCGAGCGAAAGAGATACGGATATTGTTATACTTGATTTTACTATACTTGTCCATGTTTCGTACTTAATCAGCGACAAAGGGTAGACATTTTAGGACGGATGGCACAAACTTGAAGTGCAACCATGCTACATGCTCCGCGCGGTACCAAACAACCCTGGCGACTCGCTGCGCCCACTGGTGACATAACCCTCAGCTGCCGCGGCTCGCAAGCTTCACCTTCGTTTGGTTGAGAGACACTGCTAGGTCCTGGGGCTAACACAGGGTGCTCCGTAGACGGTTGTTAAACCGCAGGCATCCGGAGATTGGCCAAAACATGGGTTTTTACCCCTCTCCTATGAAACATGGGCTATATTGGTGGCGTTTACTTTATTACCGTATTCTCTATGTTGCATGACAGTGCCATGTTCCGAAATTACCATACCTCAAATTTTACTGTGTTCCGAAAGAAAATCACATTTGTCCGTGAGGTGTCACGGTAGATTTAAAGAAGCGTCTCGTCAAGAACTATTTATCAAAGAAAACATGTTAACATTGACAGAAAATCTAAAGCGAACCCGCCGCGGCGGTAGTGGCAAACGCGTCCCCCTGGTTTAAACTGTCTCCTCATACTCGTAGCAGTGGTCAAATTCATCATCAGAGTCGACCTCTCCAACTGAAGTGTCGATACGACCTACGCTGACTAGCATTGCTATCAGATCTTCGTAGTCCTTCTCCACGACGTGCTGCTCTTGAATATCCCGTGTATCACCAAGGTGGATACCAGCCTTTTGAAACCGCTGGTGATCGTGGCCCTCGTTAGCCCAGCCCAAGCCTCACGCTTGAATTGTTTTGGCTGAAGTCTGTGACCTTTGATGCACGTTCGGCCGTGCATTTTGCTGAATATCAGACCGCGCCGAGATACTCGCCTTGAGATAACCATTCAATTTTTGACATTTGACATCTTTCGCTGCTTTACAAATTTGTCATATCGTGATTGGCTAAAATCGTTTCGTGACATTTAACATGATGCGTCATACAACATAGAGAATACGGTACTTTAAAACATCCTGGTTTAGTCGCCAATCACACTAAAAATCCCAACATCTCGTCACAACGCTCTGCCGATCTTGCGAGCGCATTCAAGGAAACAGAATGCGTGTGAGGTAAGTTGGTGTCCTTGCGACAGCAGGGAGAACTCGTGTATGTGTGCCTTTCCGCTGCTGGTTTTTGGCAGCACTTCCGTCCATTTCGGTCGTCGTGCAGCTACAGTACAATCAGAGAGAGGCTGTCAAGAGCACCTACGACGTAAACCTACGACTGTAAACTTCGGACCATATCGTCATGAAACTTTAGTCTGCGTTGCTACAGCTTCATTGGCTTTGGCCCACTAATAGTAGCCTTCAGTTCGTCATGAAACTTGCCTACGACTCAGTGCCTGTTTTGGTCCTTAAAACAGGTTCACTCACGAGCTCAATCTCAACCTCGTCGCAGTCCTTCCCTAAGATGCACCATACACTTAGCAGCAGCCCTACAGCTATTGCGTAAATACCTTACAATAAAAACTGTGAAAACATCTCACGTTGGACCAAACTTAGCAGCCAAGAACTTGACCCCGAATTTGCCCCTCATTTTGCCTCGGATTGTGATTTGTGGCAGCCGTTACGGCCATCCAAATCACCTGTCGCCCACTTTTGGTTTCAACACCCCAGAAGAAAGGAAGGGCCAGAACAGGGAATACTACGTAAGTAAAAGCGACTCTAATGGCTTCCGTGAGCAGCGACGCCCTGCCCATGGGAGACCTCCTGAGCGACTTCGAGAGCAAGCAGCGCGGCCTGCTGCTCATGGCCATCGACAAGGCGGTGGACAAGGCCATGAAGAAGCAGAGCGAGATGCTCAGCGCCATCCAGCAGCAGGTGCAGCAGCGCCACCTCCGGGCCGTGGACGAGCTCTCGCGCACGCAGCCGTCGCTCCTCCAGCAGCTGACGCTCCGGACGCTGGACGCGGCCAAGAACTCGGGGCTCGTGAGCTGGATCGGGGACGAGGCCCGCAAGAGCCAGGCGCTGGACCTGCTGCAGAAGCTCCGGCGTCACTTGGAGTCGGGCCAGGGCAACGCCTTCCGCAGCGACTTCGAAGCGCTGCTGGCCGTGTACATGGAGCACCTCCAGGTCCCCACGACGCGCGGCACGAGACTCAACAATCGCATCGAAGACCTGGTCGAGGCGCTGTTTGAGAAAGCGGACTGCAACGACGACCTCGTTAATCTGGTGCACCGCGTGCGCTGGGGCTGCTTTGGCGTGCGCGCGATCGGCAACGCGCGCTCGCATGACGCCACGTTGCTGGCCGAGAGCGAAATCTTAGAACTCTGCAGCTGTTTAAGTGCGATCGGGGCCGGGATGCCTACGCTCGCGCTCTTGTTTCAGGTTCCGGATACTACTCCGAGCGAGAATTTGGGGAATTTAGCTGTCAACGGGTCGACGGGGATGGATATGAACATGCTGAACCAACTGCGGCAAGCTGCGGGGAGCAGTGCGGGCAGCGACCAGACGCCGTTCGATTTCATTATCCAGCTTATGACCAACAATGGATTTAACGTCAACGCTGCTGCTGGGTCGCCGCCGACGTTCCAAGGAACGCAAGCTAATCGATCGCCTCCGGGGTTCAGCAATGACGGCTTTAGTCTTTCTAACCAGACGCCTCCTTTGCCTCCAGGGATGAATGGAGCCAACAATTTGAACTTAAGCACTTCGAGCGGACTGAATCTCAACGGCTCGGACAGTTTGAATCTGGATACGTCGAGTTTGAACTTGAATGGCGCGGGAGCGTTGAACTTGAATGGCTCGAGTGGTTTGAACCTGAGCAGCTTGAACTTGAATGGATTCAACGGGTTGGGCAGCAGCAGCTCGACTCAAGCGCCATCTTTATCGCGACTTGGCTCTATCGGCAGCACAAGTAGTAATTCAAGTCAACAACCACCCTTGCCCCCTGGATACAATGACAATAACGCAGGAGTTTGGTCGCAGCCGCCACTACCACCTAGCTCTGGAAGTCCGCAGAAGTTATCATCGCAGCCCCCATTGCCTCCTAGTTATGAAAGTCCGCAGACGAGATCGCCGCACCCCATGAGATCTGAAAGCCCGATGAAGAGTTCGTTGCAGCCACCACTGCCACCAAGTGCTGACAGTCCTCAGAAGAGGTTGATCCAACAACCGCCTACAGGTTTCGCTATGAAGCAGGCCGATGTGCCGACTCAAGCTATGCTGGCGCTTGTGCCAACGTTCGCGTTCTATCACGATCGACCTACTGAATTGCCCAAGGAAATGGATCGCGTCCGCAAGGCCATGTTTGCGCGCATGCTTAATCATATGGATGAGTTACCGAAGGCGACGCTGTGTCCACTTCAGCAAGATCACGACCCGACTTGCCCGCTCTCGCACACGTACATTGAGGTCATGACGTACAACCCCTGTACAAGCGTTTAGTTTGCCGTCAGCCGTCTCATTACTGGGGCAGCCAAATCCAGGAAGACGAAAGTTGTGTGTGCGTGCACGTTGATACTGGAGTGACCTGGGAGTGGATGGATGAGTCGCGTGACAAGCGCATGTATTGTGCTCGTGGTGCCAAGTGCAGCAACAGCAAGTGCATTAAGTCGCACTCGTTCGAAGAAATGTGTTGGTACAATCCGTCGTACAAGATTAAACGCTGTACGGTACGAGCTCACGACCACATCGCACGCGCGCGCGGCACGATCGCCCCGCCGCTTGACTGCGCCTACTACCATATCGAAGAGGGCAAGAATACCGACAAGCGCGAATTTACGGCCGAGTACGACCACGTTGGCAAGGACATCAAGATGCTGTTCATCGAGCGCTCGCACAAGCCCCTCGCCGACCGTCTTGAGGCTCTCCGCTACTCGCGTTTCAACGATCTGTGAGCAGCGTCGCTCTCTTCCCGCGGACTGCACTGACAAGCAGTTCGCATTGCATTATCCTGCACTTTCGAGCTCAGCTTCGCGCCGAGCTCCTGCATATTAATTCTCTTAGCTTCAAAAATCACGAGATGACTCAAACGTCTCGGACCAACAAGGATACTTAGCTATCGGACAAGCAATAAACGCTTTGCCTATAAAAAATGTTTCGGTTGGCACTGCAAAGTCAGCTCGAGCCTATGCGCACACGTACGGCAATCACGTCGGGGTACCCTGGACTCTGCACAGCCAGCAAACATTACGGCATGCATGCATGCACGCGTTTACTGGGGCAGAAATGGCCATCAAATTCTAGCCAGCAGAGTTCTCGACGTCCTGCACCTTTGTTTTGAAAGTGAGGTCAACAATTGATGCTCAACTGATGCTCTAAGGGCACTCGAGTTTCCCCAAGAGATCAAAAGCAGGTCGCAGACCAGCACTTAGGTTCAAGGTCAAGTGTTGTTGACGCGGATCGGATACTGTAGAAAGGGCCTCAACTCATCGACAATTCAATGAATTCATCTGATGGACACCAGTGCCGGAGGAGACCTCGAGGAAGTGAACTCTGCTGATGCAAGTGTCGATCAGGAACCGTCGACTAATAGAATGCCCCACTCCTTTGACGACAACCGTGGACCAAAATGTCAACAAGCATGCAACGCTAGACGTTACTGCTTGGGTGAGTCTCCACCGACGAGTCGACGCCAAGGACATTGACCAGTGCACCAAGGCCGGGATTTGTCCTGCGTCTGCCCTCCCGGCGCCGTCGTATTCGGTCCCTGCATCACAACGCAATTTGCCTCCTCCAACACAAGTCAATCTCCGTCTCCATGTTCGCCAGCTTCACCAGCGCCCTCCTCGCCTCCACCTTGCTGGCCGCCGACTTCCAGGCCTCGAGCGCCACTGCCACCAACTATGCCGGCGGTTGGCTCGCTTCGGACCCCACGAACCAGTGCGTGGACATCTGCTCGGCTCCGGCCAAGACGTGTCTGACGTCGGACGCTGCTTGTCTGGCCAAGACCGAGACGCCGGGTGACTTCGACTACCTCGTGCTGGAGCAGCTTTTCGTGCCGCAGTTCTGTCGCGACCTCCTCACGGGCGTCGACTCGACCATTTCGCACCAGAACATCGACGTCTACCCGAACGGCACCGCTTGTGTGGAGAGTGTCGTCAAGAGCGAGCTCACGATCCACGGCCTGTGGCCCAACTACGATGATGGCTACGTGAGCTGCTGCAACCCGAGCTCCACCGAGACGAACGTGCCCTACAACGCTGCTGACTTCGCTACGGCTCAGAGCACTCTGCTTGCCACCATGGGCGAGAAGTGGGTGGACGCCACACAGGCCACCACGTACGACTCGCTGTGCGAGATCTACAACCACGAGTTCCAGAAGCACGGGCTCTGCTACGCTGCTGACGGTAGCGACTACATCTCGGCCGCCGTCACGTACTTCACCGCAACGTTGAACACGGCGGACCGGATCAGCTCGGCCACCGAGCAGATCAACAAGTGGGCGGCTCAGTCCACGCCGCAGACGACTCTGGCGGAGATCGAGGCGCTGTACGACCACAGCGTCATGGTGCTCTGCTCTGCGGTTGATGGTAACAACCAACTGTCGGCTATCCGTACGTGCTACGAAAAGCCCACGGACATCTCAAGCGAAGGCCCCACGACGCAGATCGACTGCGCTGCTGCGTCAGCCACCTCCACCTTCTCGGTTTGCTCGAGTGACTCGCCGATCACCCTGACGGCGTACACGGCCCCCACCTCCGCGTAAAATGCCATGAAATGGTAATAGGTAGGAGAATTTTGCAGTAAAGTTCAATGCACCCTTGGCGGTTCCCAGCTCCTCACAGCGAATGAAAGAGACCCGTTAATCAGAAGACCAACCTTCGTCATTGATCCTAACTGTCGGGTCCTTCATCTCGATCACTTTCCCAGGAGAAGCCTTGGTATTTTCATTACATCAGCCCAACATGAACCACAACTCTTCTCACAACTGAATTTGCGACGGAAAGCTCATCTCTTGGTCAACCTCTACGATGGCGTCTCAGTTGATTCTCGTAAGTGTTTCTCGTACGGTTTTCATGAAAGAAGTCGAATCTGACGGACATTTGTGACCAGAGAGGACGTGGTATTTCCACGAAGCTCGGTACGACGCCTGCGTTCTGCCGCCCAACCAACCTGGCAGTGCGATCGCAACTCAGTCACGGGCAGAAGGTAAGGAGTGCTGTTCTCGTTGGGGACTTCCTTGGTGAAGACTCACGTCATTTCCTCCTTGTGCTCGTATGTAAGCGCTACTCCGCGTCCTGGACTTCGGACATGCTGCAGAAGTCGAAGAGTTCAATGAAGGTGTCGCCACTTCCGTGGTGGCTCTTTGGTACGGCAGGTTTCGTGGCAACGACGCTTACTGTTGGTGCTGCGGCTCGCCTGACGCGAACTGGGGCGTCGACGCTGTACTGGAAGCCGAAATTCTTGCACTCACCGAAGACGGAAAGCGAGTGGCACGACGAGTTCGATGTCTATCGTGACTTTTGCGCTCGCTCGCAGCGCACCCCAATGGTAAGTTAAACGAAGCTTTGGGTATTCCCATCCGGAAGCGTAGCGAGCTCATCGGTGGTTGCTTGTGCTGCCTTTACTAGACGCTGGAGGACTTCAAACGGAACTACAAGTGGGAATCGGCTCACCGCACGCTTGGCCAACTGACGGCACTTTCGTTCGTGGGGCCACTGGCCTACTTCGCCATGAAAGGCAAAATCCCGATCCCAGCTCAAGCTCCACTGGCGCTCATTGCTGGTCTGGGAGCCACACAGCTGTACATCGGCCGAGAGATGGTGGAGAAGAACGTCAAGCGTCATGGTGGGAAAGGCCAAGACGAACCGATGTTTGAGGGAGCCACGTTCTTCCTTCCGCTTCACGTAAGTGTTAGCTCTGATTGTCAAGATCGGTCACTAATTGTGCTGGCTTAGTCGGCGCTGTCGCTGGCGAATTTCTCGCTGTTAGTGTGGACAGGGCTTGGAATTGTGTCTCCCGTGTCGAGAGCCATCACGGTGCGTGGACTGCTGACCCCTGGGGTGCTGAAAGAGATGGGGTCGTTCGCAAACACTTTATGGCATTGTCGGGTCTGGTCGCCGGCACCATTTTTGCGGGTTCTCTGGTGGCGGAGATTGACGGCGGACAAGAGTTCCAAACGTTTCCGAGAATGAATGGACGTTGGATTCCGCATGGCCTCTTTGAACAGAAGGTAATAGGCATCGTCATGTGTGCGTTTTACCCATACTAATCTGTGACTATGATAGCCATGGCTGCGCAACTTCCACGATAATGTGGCGCTGGTGCAGTTCGACCACCGCTTACTGGCTCTCACCACGCTCGTGGCCTACACGACGGTGTACATGAAGGCTAGCAAGGCCAGCATCTGGACGAACCTCCCTGAGGATGCCAAACGCGCAATGACGCTGGGTCTTGTTGCTACGGGTGGGCAGGTACGGTACTGGCCTGCCATACACCAACGTGAGTCTCATACTAACCTCTTTGTTCTAGGTTCTCATGGGCGCGACGATGCTGGTGAAGGAAGTCCCGACGCCGCTGGCGATGGTGCACCAGGGCGGTGCAGCGCTTGTGCTCGGATCGTCGTTGTGGGCGGTGCACTCACTGCGCTTTGCTCGCCCCGGAGGCATGATGGGCGTGGCCGTTGCCACTGCAGCCTCGACCGTAGCCTCCAAGGTCACCTAAGCCGGCGCAAGTCTGTGACGTGTGCGAGTTGAAGTTGCCTTGCAGTCGTTGCTGATTGGCTGAATCATTTGACGAATCAGATCGCACCAAATGCGTGTTTTTTGCAATTTATTTTCAACCAATGAAAATCTACTTATTCCTCTGAATACTTACCTGCAATTTAGACTTTTCGCGCGGGCATTCACCAACTTGCAACACCAGAAAAGCATGAACCAATTCGTCGACCACACGCTCCTCAAGGTGCGATACAATTGTCAGTTGCTGTAAAACTCGGGAGTTTTTCGTGGCTAATGGGATATTTAACAATAGGCGGACGCACAGCCGTCGCAGATCAAGACGCTGTGTGAGGAAGCGGCCCAATACTCCTTCTGCTCCGTGTGTGTCAACTCGTCGTACGCGTCACTGGCTCGCAAGGTGAGAACGACAATCCTTGTCCACAAGATACTTTTTTGTTACTGACTGGTGTTTTGCAGACGCTCGACACACTCAAGGACAGTAGCAAGTCCCATGTGAAGGTGTGCTGCGTCGTGGGATTCCCACTGGGTGCTGCCACTACTGCTACCAAAGCGTTCGAGGCTCAGCAGTGTTTGGACGCTGGCGCCGAGGAGATCGACATGGTCATCAACGTCGGAATGCTCTTGGCGCAAGAGTACGACTTTGTGCTTCGCGACATCTGCGCGGTAGTGGCGGTCTGCAAGGAGCGCAGAGCCCTCAGCAAAGTCATTCTCGAGACGGCGCTGCTCACGACGGAGCAGATCCGAAAGGCGAGTGAGCTGTCCATCGCTGCCGGCGCCGACTTCATCAAGACGTCCACGGGCTTCTCCACACGAGGTGCGTCTGTCTGTCAGCTATATTGGCATTGAAACGCTAGACTAATCCAATTGATTTGCATGGGAACTCTGTGCAGGAGCCAGCGAGGAGGACGTGAAGCTGATGGCCAGCATCGCCAAGCCCGCGGGCAAACAAGTGAAGGCCAGCGGTGGGATCCGCTCCGCCGCCGATGCTGAGAAGATGGTCGCGCTTGGGGCCACGCGTCTCGGCACGAGCGCCGGCGTTAAGATCGCCCAGGGCCAGCAGAGCTCCGACGCCTACTAGATGGCTACATGCAGATGTGGGATGGCTACATTTCTAGTGCGTACTTTGTGCGTAACGTTACTTAGTGTTGTCCCAATAAAGTGTCCCATAAGCTGATTACGTAGACATTAGATGGCTACATTCAGATGACGCACTTAGAAGGATGGCTACATTGTTAGTGTGTACTTAGTGCTGTCCCAATAAAATGTTCACTATCGATTTCGACATCAGTGACGCACGTGACTTGAATTGCAAAGCGCCATGTTCACCGGCATCATCGAGGAGATGGGCACGGTTGTGTCCATGCAGGAGCGCGACGACCTGCTGCTGTGGAACGGCGAGCGCGGCACGGGCTTCGAGCTGGTGGTGCGCGTGTCGGTGGCGCTGGAGGGCGCGTACTTGGGCTGCAGCATCGCCGTGAACGGCGTGTGTCTGACTGCCACGAGCATCGACGCGGACCGCGTGGCCTTCGGCGTGGCGCCCGAGACGCTGCGCCGCACCAACCTGGGCGATCTCAAGGCAAACGACAAGGTGAACGTGGAGCGCAGCATGGGCGTGGACGCGCGCAACAGCGGCCACTTCGTGCAGGGCCACGTGGACGGCACGGGCGAAGTTCTGTCCTTCACGCGCGAGGACGACTCGCTCTGGGTCAAGATGGCGGTCCAGCCGGACATTCTGCGCGACATCGTGACCAAGGGCTACATCGCCATCGACGGCACCAGCCTCACGGTGTGCGAGGTGGACCGCGCCAACGGCTGGTTCTCCATTATGCTCATCTCGCACACGCAGAACCACATCATTCTGCCGCTCAAGAAGGTCGGCGACCGCGTCAACCTCGAACCAGACGTGCTGGGCAAGTACGCGGCGCGCTCGATGGGCGGCGTGCTCGAGAGGGTGGACGCACTTGAGAACCAGTTGCAGCTGACCAAGCGCGTGACGGCGGGACTCGCTGCTGTGGCGACCGCGCTGGCCGTCGCTCTTGTTGTCCGGAAGTGAGTGCTGCCTTTTGAATACACTGACTTGATAAGGATCAGCATTGGATTATCCTTCAAAAAAGACCGTGGCGTTATTCTGCGCTAGAGCTAACGTTAGCTACGTCTCCATTTTCGGCTGGAAGATGCCGCCAGCAAGCAGCAGATTGCGCGGCGTAAAGTGCACGCGGTACATTGGCGTCTGCTTGGAACGCAGTGTCTTGAGAAGGAAGCGCGAGGACGGCAGCTCCTGCACCGCGCCCGGCCGCACCATAGGCACGGGCTTGACGAATCTGCTTCGGCCTGGAAGATGCGGCTCGTTCGACGCGCTGTCATCCGATGAGCTCATGTGCAAGTCTGCCATTTCACCTGAAAGCGCCGAGTAGGTCGTGGGCTTCTCAGTGAGCGCCTTCATATCCCAGAGACGCACGGTGGAGTCCATGCCGCCGCTTGCTAAAATGGAACTCTCCTGACTAAAGTCCAGCGACGTAACCATGGCCTTGTGCCCCATCAGCGTCTCCAGCCGCTTGCCGGCCTGCAGGTCCCAGATATTAATGTATTGGTCCTCGCCGGAGCTTGCCAGATATCGACCGTTGCGCGAGAACGCTAGACACTGCACGCCGCGAAAGTGGCCCGTGAATACGCGCACGCATTTGCCGGATTGAACATCCCACAACCGAACGGTCTTATCGCTTGAGCCTGTGGCCAGGTAGTTGTGGTTCGGATGGAATCGTACACAGTCGACATCCGACAAATGCCCAGCAAAAACGCGGAGTGGGGTCATGTGATCTGTACTCCAAAGTCGCGCTGTCCGATCCATGGAGCAGGTAGCAAAGTAATACCCCAGCGGTGCAAACGTGACGTCCCACACCGGAGCGCCCTGGTGCGAGCGATACACGACCAAGTTGCTTTTGGAAGCCAAACTCCACAGTCGCACGGTCGAGTCAGCCGACGCTGAGAGTGCGAAGCGATTGTCCGGCGAAAAACTAGCACCGTACACGGCACTAGAGTGACCTCGTAACACAGCCGCTTTTTCATCATCTTCCGCCTCGGTGTATGATGGGCCTGCGTTGCCATGGTAGGCAGATCCTGTGGCCGTGCCCAGAGGCTGGTCATCATTCCGCCACACACGGAACGAGCCATCATCGCAGGCGGCGCCCACCATAGTTACATCATCACTGAAGCACATATTGTTGATGTGTGTAGCCGAGTTCAGCAGCGTAAAGCACAGCGCCGACGGCAGCGCACTCCGGCTCACCGGTGCCCGCACTCGAATATCCTCTAGAATGTGTTCCTTCATCGTCGTGGGTACGCGCAGCACAAGCTTCTCCATTACCTCTGCGTTAAACGCATTTTTCCGGTCGGGTATCGGGCCAGTCTCCTCCAATAACTCTTTTTCTTGCCGGTTGCACCGTCACTTGATAGTTTTACTCGTTTGTGCTTGCGGTGTGCTTCTGTCGAGACTGCAGACGCTTTGCCCTTATCACCGGCTTTAGAACTCTCTCCACCCTTCTTGTCTCCATCAGCTGCATCGCCAGTAGACGCCGATCCACCACCTTCTTTTCCCGATGCCGCGCCGTCTTCTCCTTCCTCCGCAGAGGGATCATGAACCTTACGCTCGGGAAGAACTCCCCAGCTAACGGGAATTGCATTCAGATCCTGAACAGTGCGGCCAGCGGCAATATCTGCAGAGCTACCACCAGCAGCGCGCACCATATAGTCAACATCATAGACACCCGTTGTCAGCGGCATCGCGATCTCACTCTCACTGGGAAGCTCCGACGAAGCAACAGCCTGAGCAAGTTCATCAGAAGTCTTGTGTCCGCTAGCTGCATCGTCCTTCCGCTCCAAATTATTCAGTACGCCAGCCTTGCCAGGTGAAACTGCGTCTTGGAGCTGCTGAATCTGAATTCCTGGCTGGTTGGACGTTACCACGAGGTTCACCCGCTCGTTCACGATCGAGAGCAACAGAAATAGCCGCTCCTGGCTCAAGAATGTGTTGAGCAGCTCAAAAGAGAGCAAACTCATCTCCACGTTGAACTTGCTGTGCAGGACCTCGCGCACATACTCGTTCTCGCGCAAATGCTGCGGCGAAAACACGAGACTCAGCGTGCGCAGCTCCTCCAAGTGCAGCCTCGTGTGGTCCGGCGAGTACTGGTGGAAGAACTTTCTGCCAGCTTCCACAAACCCCTTGGATACCAGCTCCAAAAAACAGTGCACAAAGACCGGGAACGCCACCGCGTGCAGCTCGCTGCGGTACATATCCAGCGAGTTGCAGATCCAGTCCAGCAGCTTGCCGTACGCCTCATCGTACGCTTCGGGGTTGCCTCCCGTCAGTCCGTAGAACAGCTACAGCACAATCCACGAGAAAAAGCGTCATTATTTCAGCTGTAAGAAGGCTAGAAACGCCGTTCTTTCGGCAGTAGGCAGCTGAATGCCAGCTCTAACAGTAGCAACTATCGTCAGCTCCATCAGCATTGCCGTTGTCACGTACCAAGTGATTCGCAGTGCAGGCTTCCGTGGTCAAGCCCAACTGCCGCGCGTACGTGTCGATGCTGGCGTCCTCTGTCCTGGCCGCTTGGTCCCCGAGAAGTCGTCGTCGCTCCTCGTCTGTGACGTGTGCGCCACTCTTGGAGACGTGATACCCTCGCGACTGCAGGTACTTGAGCAGCAGCTCGTCCATCACGGAGGCGTTCGCATCCGCTCTCGCAGGATCTTCCAGCGATCGCAGAGCCGCGACGGCGTGCGCACGACCGGGGACGCCTGGGCTCCAAGCGGAGACGCGGCGGGGCGAGCAGAGGCCCCGTGGCCCGCGGGCGAGGCGAACGACGGCATGAAACGGCAGCCTGCGCTTCCCTCCAACAAGGCAAAAGACAGAGTGAGGAGTGCCGGTGCCGCCCCCGATGTGCTGAAATGACTGCTGGAATGTGAAGTGGCTTTCCACCAGTTGAAGTGGCGTACATGAAATAATGCCACGCACGACACTCTTTGATATAGTGATGCAGGAGGTGCTGCTGCTGGTGGCCGCGTGCGTGTCCTGCGCGGGCTGCGGCTTCTTGCTGGCGACGTGGAGGCACGTGAATGCGCCCAACTACGTTAGTCGTCGCATCGTCACGTCGCTTGGACAAGCGGGGCTCGTCACCGCCGTCGCCTTCGCCATGTGCGTCACAACTTCTGATTCCAGCAGGACGAGGAGCTATTGACGGCTTTCTTGCTGTTTATTTGATCTGCTTTTTGTGTCTAGGTCACTTGTGGTGAATGGACTGGGCCAGAACTACCGACAGCACGAGGGGCTGTGCTACGCGCAGGCGCTGACGCTGCAATACTTTACTTGGCCTCGTACCTCTGGACGGGGTGTTTCGCCTTCCATCTCTACCAAATCATTGTGAAGCGGTGCGACTATGGTGATATTTGGGAGGTAGATCTGGTGTATTACAGGATCTCATTAGTTGCTTGCAGGAACGAGTACCCGGAAGAGTTTTTGTGGGTCTATCGTGGCGTTGGGTGGGGACTGCCGGGGCTGGAGCTGGTGTTTTTGGTGCTGCGTCAGCTAACAGGCCACCTTGGAGTAGGAGGAGCTGACCGCCAATGGTGCTGGATTGCAGTGCACACGACACATGAAGAAGCAGGAGAAGACCCGCTCGTTTGGCGACGAGATGGCGCACTACAGCAGTTTTGCTGTTTTACGCGCCTGTGCTCTGCGTCTTCGTCTTCAACGTAGGCGTCTACCACAGCATCCTCAAGTTCCTGTACATGGACCCCATGGCGCCAAGATTCCGAGAGAAGGTGAAGATCTACCTCGGCATATTTTTCCTGTGCTCGATCTGGGGAGTTATCAACCGGCTAGTGCAGTTCTTCCGAGCTGACCACACGTCCAACGAGTTCCTCAGCGTGATGGAAAGCATTTGTGACCCGGTACAACCGCTGTTGAACGCTTTGGCGTACGGCACAAACAAGCAGGCGTTGGAAGCGTATAAGGAGCGGTTCTGTCCTGGGTGGATTTACCCTTCGCTTCCGTCTTCCGATGAAGAGGAATCTTCCGGTGTCGACGACTCTCCGTTGCTGCCTCAAGCCACTGACCGTGAGGGCGACAACTTAGCTCTCGACCCACTTGACCGCGAGTTCGGCCACTACTTTGACCGGCGAACTCCTCGCAACAACTCGCAGCGCCAAACACGGAGATGAATTGTTCAATGAAGCAATTACAGCAGAGCTAAGTACTAGTATGTTGCTAGCGTTCGGATGCGAACACGACGAGTATCATCCAAATGCTAACTTAATTAGGTAAACGCAGGTTATAATGGCAGTAGAGCAAAATGCCTAGCTGTCCTGTTCTGCTTCTTCGACGCATTCTTGGCTTCACCGGCAATGCAGACGAGCGATTCCCACTAAAGCTTGGTGAGCTTCCCGCGACTTAGAAAAGCGACGGCGACGACGAGGCGTGGCCCGAGCGGGGCTGCGAGCCGTGCTCAGCCTTGGTCTTGAGGTAAAGTCCTGCAATACAAACACAACAGCGCTTAGTTCACCTGATATCTGCATCTGTAGAACCTCCACTCTACGTACCCAGATGTATTTCCGCTTGTTGGCATCCTGCAGCAGCTTGACGACCTCCGGCACCAGCTCCAGCACCTGCTCGGGCGAGAACTTGGTGCTCATGTAAGTGACGAACTGGTCGTCCGTGCAGCGGTTCTGGCCGTAGTCCTTGCAGCTCGTCTTGAACTCGTCCACGCCAGCAGGCCCCGAGACGCTCTCGATCTGGCGCAGCACGCGGTCGTACACGACCTGCACATCGGGACCCACGGCCGCCGCGGGCATGCGGTCCGTAAATGGCGACATGAGTTTGTTCCTCAAGCTCTGCACGTTCCCCGAGGGAGGGATGCTCACCACGCGCTGCAGCGCGTCGTACAGCTGCGAGGCGGCGGCCGGCTGGTCCACGGCGCCCGTGAGGATCTCCGTGGGCGTAATGTCCCGTCCATAAAACTTCTTGTTGATCTCCGCGCGACACATGATGCCCGAGCCCTGGAGCCCCACGCCCCCGAACAGCCCCTTGCTGTGGCTGTACGTGTAGTTGGGGGCGACGCCCGAGGCGCTGAAGTTGGCGTTGGCGCCGGCTGCGCGGCCGTAGGGACCCGCAGCGAACTCGAGGTTGGCGCCGGCCGAGAGCTGGCCCTTCTGCATGAAGCTCTTGACGGACGTGTCCGAGTTGAGGATGATCATGAACTCGATCATCTGCGCGCCCATCTCGGCGCCGAAGCCCATGCCGGCCGTGCCGATGGCGCTGGGGGCGGACCAGCGGCCGTCCGGAAGCTTCGAGATGACGACGCCCGTGCCCACTTTGCCCGTCCAGATGAAGCCGGCCTTGACGACGGTGAGGAAGGCCAGGCCCTTGGCCTCGTGCAGCAGGTCGATGGGGATGCGCTTGTCCTGCTCCAGCGACGGGTTGAACAGGTGCTCGAGCGTCTGCTCCGCCGCGCGGATGGCGCCCTCCATGGTGGTGATCTGGTCCGTCATGGCCGAGGGAAGGAAGGAAGGAAGAAGGAGATCTGAGACTTTCGCTGCTGATTCGGTTGTCTCCGGAAGTTGCGAGTCAAACGCTTTTGTGACTGGATTCTTGTATGTCGCATCAGAAGCCGACTCGGATTGGTCGAAATGCATCTGATTGGTGCTGTCATTTCAATACAGCGGAGGGATCTGATCTGACCATGAAGGGCGGTGAGCGAGTGCAGGAGGCAGCGACCGCGAGGTGCATCTCAGCTTCGTCGATGCTGGGGACGCTGGAGAGAGACGACTCGCTCTGTCTATTCATGGGCACGTTTGGACGAAATCGTCAATGGAGAAGGGCCTCGCTTTCACATTGCGTCCGGTGAGCTGTACTTTACAGACATGCACGAGAAGAAGGCGATCAAGTAGGAGATCGCTCGTGTACAGCGACCCTGAAGACATGCTGCCTGGTTTGGGCTGGTTACCTGATGGCAGTTGCTGATTTCGTCCATGAACAAGCGTCAAGGGCTTGTGTATGATGAAGCTGCTGGCAGCACCGAGTTATACGCGGACGTGAAGGACGTGACTCGAGCCCGAAGCGAACGACATGGTCGTGTCGAAGTCAGGTCGAGCGTATCTCGGCAGCTTCGGCTTTGACAACGCGGACTTCAAAACAGTAGCAAGCTCTGCGATTGTCAGTGTTCAGACTGATGGTGCTGTGCGTGTGGAGGAAACTGGCGTAGTATTCCCGAACGGGATGATCACACCCGATGGCAAATCTTTGATCGTCGGAGAGACCTTCGAAGGACGCCTCACAGCGTACGATATTGACGAGGACGGCAACGGGAGGCTGTGGGCGGAAGTGGGGTCTCCCATCGACGGTATCTGCGCCTAAGCGAGTATCGTGCAGCTTGGTCTGTACCAACTGGGAGGTGGGCTAGTGCGCGTGGAGGAAGGCGGCGAGAACACGCAAGTGCTCGGATTTGGGGGCGAACGACATCACCAATGCGGTGTTTGCCGTCAGTTGGGTACCGTCGCTGATAGCAAGCATCCGCTCTTCTTCGTGGAGTCTTCGAGGCAGCGAGCTATTGAGGTGGCGGTGGGCCCAGCAAAGACCCTGGGCAAGGAGAACTACTGCGGAGGGGACTGCTAACTAGGATACTATCCTGAGCCTCTCGTTCATCACGTTCAGCGGAGTCTTGCCGATTTCCTTCCAAGAGCGCGCGTCATTCTACCGTGAACGCGCTGCGCAAAGGATAGTAGCAGGACCATGTTGAAGTGGAAACTTCAACATCATTTTGTTTAACAAATTTTGTGCTCGATTCTCAATGCATTCCGACCAGGTCGTTGCTCTGAACTTCAATACCTTATCGGTTCGGCTACAACGAGGTTCCTTCTCATTCTTCAATTTGCTTGGCAAGAAGAGAGACCCCAAACATTACCGAGAGCCATGTCTGCAACGGCGGACTCGTCAGCGCAACCGGAGCTGGAGCATGGACCAGCAGCACCAGTACATGTTCCCGACGTGAAGAAGCCCACGCAGCAGCAGGAGCTCTTTCAGAAGGTGTTCCCGAACATCCGTATGCTGGTCTTCCCGTTCCGCTTCCTCGGCTATTGGCTTGGGCGAAAACTCTGGGCGGAAGACCCGCACGCCGCTCAAGCGCGGACTCTCCTGGACGACATCGTCTACGGCGAAGGTCCTCGCTTCCGCATCCCAACGGGAGAAATCTACTTCACCGACATGCACGACGGGAAGGTCATCAAGTACTCGTTGGCAACAGGAGAGCGGTCACTGGTGTACGACGACCCCGAAGACATGTTGTCCGGTTTAGGGTGGCTGCCCGATGGTCGGTTGTTGATTTCGTCCATGAACAAGCGGCAGGTGCTCGTTCACGGCGAGAATTCC
This sequence comes from Phytophthora syringae, assembly GCA_012656105.1. NCBI lineage: Eukaryota > Oomycota > Peronosporomycetes > Peronosporales > Peronosporaceae > Phytophthora > Phytophthora syringae. Next base: position 178,884 of record JAAKBD010000076.1, read on the forward strand.
AAGACGACCGAGCTGTACGCGGACGTGAAGGACGTGACCCAAGTTCGTGCCAACGACATGGTGGTGTCGACCGCGGGTCGCGCGTATCTCGGCAGCTTCGGCTTCCACCACGCAGACCTTCTGTCCATTGCGAGCTCCGCGATCGTCAGTGTGGGTGTGGACGGAGATGTCCGCGTGGAGGCGACGGGTGTCGTGTTCCCTAATGGAATGGTGATCACCTCCGACGGGAAGACGCTCATTGCAGGAGAGACGTTCGAAGGACGACTCACGGCCTACGATATCGGCGAGGACGGCCGACTCTCGAACGGGCGACTGTGGGCCGACGTCGGCTCGCTTGTCGACGGGATCTGCCTGGATGCAGAGGGCTGCGTGTGGGCCAGCATCGTCCAGTCCGGAATGTACCAGACTGGCGGCGGCTTGGTGCGCGTGAAAGAAGGCGGCGAGATCCTGGACGTCGTGGGCTTTGGCGCCAACGGAATCAAGAACTCGGTGTTCGCGTGTCAGTTGGGAACTGATGCGGAGGGCAAGCACCAGCTCTTCTTCATGGAAGCGGTGACGTCGTACGACCAGGTCATCTGGAAGGACGGGCCTGAGGAGGCCAGGAAGAACGGGACGCTACGTGCCATTGACGTCAAGGTCGGACCAGCGAGGATCCCGGGCAATGATGACTACTGCGGAGGGTACTGCTGATCGCTGGACTTCAACAAGTCGCTTGTCGACAAATTTGATATCCTGCTCAAACACTTATCACATTAAATATCGATTTGAGCATGTATAGAAGGAGTGCAGCACCTCAATGGCGCATGTCACTTGCAAAGCCGTTATATCAGGTCAGTCACCGTTGAGTAGTCGTTCGTGTATTCACCATGGTCCCGTAGATCAGTCTTCCTTGAGTTCCTCGAGCACGCGTGCTCGTTAGCATATTGCATCAATTCGCCTAATGCACACGAAAACGAGCCGTAAGCGTGCCGATTACCGACATCGTGTGCGCCAGCCAATGGGCTCGGCCACGCAGACCAAGTCATTAGCAAGCCCGTCTATGATGACGAGCTGGGACTTGAAGGAGCCCAATTACCGCCCTAAATCCCAAAATAGCTCTGATCAGATTCAGAATTTCACTCGGCTAGTCTATGCGAATGGTCGCGGATGCCCATTTTCCTCCCTTCACCCATTTTCTGCGAGGTAGAACCTGCCGTCGTCACAAATCGAGAAGCTCCGAGTCGCAGCATCTCCGTTTTCCTGCTTGGTGTACTCGCTCCGACAGCCCCCCACACGCGCCCCAGCCCCGCCTTGCCCACCCGAGCAGCTTCCCCAGCGTCTCAGATCCCCATCGACCCTCCCACGCACGCGGAAACGCCCCGAGTCCAATGAAAATGGCGTCCACCCCCGTCGCTCCTTCGACACACGCTGACGCTCCTGCTAATTCAAGTGTCGAGCCGCCGATGGCCCCAGGAGCAGCTCAAAAGCAGCAGCAACAACAGCAGGTGCCTGCTGAAGCCTGCTGCCCCAGGAAATGACGACGCTGTGGCCCGACAGTCGCTGCTACCTGCGCAACATCGTGCTGGGCCGCGAGTGCCGCAACGTGTTCAACCTCGAGCCCAACACCGTCTTCCTCAACCACAACGCGTACGGCGTGACCCCCAAGCCGGTGATGCAGGCGCAGGCCCACTTTGTCAACAAGATGGAGATGAATCCGGACCGGTTCATGCGTCGTGAGGTGCCCGTGATGCTGCGCCAGGCGGCCACGCAACTCGCGCGCTTCGTCCACGCGGACGCTGAAGAGCTCGTCTTTGTGACGAACGCGACGACGGGAATGAACGCAGTGCTGCAGTCGCTGGACCTGCAGAACGACGACGAAGTGCTGTGTCTTAACCTCACGTGTACGTTCCAGCCAGCAGATGCATAGAGCGCTTCCTTGCTGACTTTGTGCGTGTCTGGTGTTTGTTTTACAGACTCGGCGGTGCTCAATACGCTGCGCCATCTTTGTTACTGTACGCAGGAATTCGTGGAGCTCAAGGTCGTGGACGTGGAGCTGCCGATTGAGAGCTACGACGCGCTAGTGCAGCAGGTAGTGGATGCGATCACGCCCAACACTCGACTTGCCGTGCTGGATCACATTGCGAGCACTACGGGATTTGTGCTGCCGCTGGAGAAACTCATCACGATGTTCCACGCGCGCAACATCCCCGTGCTGGTGGACGGCGCGAGTGCTCCTGGCCAGTTGCCTCTGCATCTGAACGAGATGGGCGCCGACTTTTACGTTGGTACCGCGTACAAGTGGCTCTTCGGGTGCAAGTCCTGTTCGTTCCTGCACGTGAGCAAGCCATACCAGAACACCGTACGACCCGTTGTGACGTCCCTAGCTTATGGACAGGGCTTCGTGGAGGAGTTTGCAATTCAGGGCACGCGCGATGAAGCCAATTTCCTGACGATTGTGGCGTCGCTGGACTTCTACGAGAGCGTGGGCGTGAGTCGGGTGTATGCACACAACAAGTCGCTGATCGACTGGGCCGGCAGCTACTTGGCCGCGACGTGGAAGACGAACGAGCTGCTTCCGGCGTGGCAGCGCGCCCCGTTCGTATGTAACGTGCGTATTCCCGTGGAGTGGCCAACGACGTCCGAGGGCACGCCCATGTCCCACGACGAGGCGATGCCGCTGTGCGACGCCATCATGGACTTCCTGGACGACCGGTATCGGATCGTGGTGCGCGTGGTGCCTTTCCAGAACCAACTCTACGTGCGCATCAGCGCGCAGATGTACAACGAGCGGAAGGACTACGAGCAGCTGGGCCAAGCGATGGTGGAGCTCACGAACACGCCGACTCTAGGCGACTACCTCGCGCGGATGCGAATCTAATGAGCCAGCCAAGCGTACAATATATTCACATGATGATGACGTCGCTTCTCCTCGTCATTCCACTTCTAACCACGACGCGAGTTCCGCTCTTCATGGATAACTGTGGTTTTCGCTGGCCACCGTTGGAGAGTTTTTCTCTGGTCGTCAGCCGATTGGCTGAAACTTGATGGATACATCCCGCGCGTTAGTGCCAAGTCACTAGTCGACGGTACTACCCAACGGTACTCGCAGGCGAGATCCGTACTTACGAGAAACGAGTTGTCGGTAGACGACCGCGGCGAAGAGTCGGCGAAACCAAGGCCACCAAGACGATCTAAAGCCGATATCCACGCATCAAAGGACCCTGACGAGTCGCCGACCCTTCAGATCCGGTTGCCGACCCTCCACGACGATTGCTAGTTGAGGGTGGGTGATAACGGACCCATTTAGACTTGATATTTGTATATTACTATAGGAAAAGATAGAAGATAAGAGAAAGCCCGATGGGCAACAATGGCAGAACATATTTTCCTCTCTACTACTCAAGAGCCAAGTCCGGACTTCGGTAAGTGTTCAGGTCGCTCGACTTGTGTTTGGTAGGAATGTGTATGTCGGTGAACACGTAGTGTGTGTGGCTAGTATTCATCTGGTAGAGCCAAGAGATTAGTGAGGCCGTATTGGTGATTGTATTAAAAGACCATCAGATCTACGAGATCTCGGTGGCATATTGAAAGACCACCAGATCTACGAGATCTCGGTGGCACTTGGGTATTCCCCATATATTCTTCCCGTCGTGGTCAAGCCACGACACCCTCGTAAACGGCCATGACCCGGCTCGTACCCTTCCTTCTGAGGGACAACGAGGTTTTGAGAGAGAGCAGAACTTCCTAGCCTTTGCTCGTGGCTAGTGGTGTTGGATATTGGAGTTGGTGACCTATGGAAACCACGGTACACGGGGAAACTTCAACCCGGCGTAAGGGCAACAACTGGAGCCTTCAGGTTCCGTGAGCCTAACAAAGTACGTTGAGTCCTAGTTGATTTGACGTGTGTTGTTGGTTGTGGGTATTGTGCATTTTAGGCGTGTTCCTACACGACAACTGGTGCTGCGACCCGGGATTGAAGTGACCTTCTGTGGACTGTGCTACTGCGGGTCTACTGACTTTTACGAGCAAACAAGAGAAGAAGAAGACGAACGACGAAGATGGTGAAAGGATCGAACTCAGCGGTACCAGCAACACCGACGAGGACTGGTGGAATGCGCGACGAGGACTCAGCGTCAACGACGGGGATCTCACGCGGAACAGCGACGGCTGATCATTCCGTTAGTTCCGAGGACTCGGTGGACGATTCCGACACCAACGACGACGATGTGAACGACTACGAAAACAAGGAGGAGAAAGCGCAAGAGCCATCGGCAGGCGCGCTCGATCTTCCCGACAACGACGTGTTGGCAGTGACACGTGGCAGTGGCCCTTGGTCGCTGTCGAGAAATCTCGCTGACAACTTTGCGGATATGACAGGTCCAGAGCCTGACTACGACTATGACAATGCTACCGAAGACTCTGGATCTTCGGATAAGCGAATGAAGAACAGCTCGTCTAAGCCTATTCGGAACACGCCTGGCGCCAACAAGGTGATATGGCGCTGCGTGGGATTGATGGAGTCTAGCGCGTGGATGCAGCTATTCTGCCCGGCGAGGACTCGCGAAGCTGACTGGGAGCAGCTGAATGCTGCGTTATCCTTGCGGGTCAGCTCAACGAGCATCCAGCAAGTGGAGGAAGACACAGAGTCTCTACTGGAAGCGATGGGTACAATTCTATTGTACTTCCCGTCAGCAACAATGCTCCGTATGTGGTCGTGTATCGACGCTAGTGCGGAGCTTTCAAGATGGAAACGAATTATTCGACGTGAGGTCGGTGCATCCCGCAACGATGGAAGGGGGCGATTCCACCCTGTGACTTCACTCGGAATCAGCGGGCAAACCACCGACGATTCGTATGACACTACGATCGACATGACCGATTGGTCGGAACCCTGACCACACCTCTGATAAACGCTCCAAGCAGCGTGGTATATTTGCTGTGAACTCGCTAGTCGTCAGACAACATTTTACGACTGATGCCCAATCACCTACTCGATCTACTGGATGTGCTGGACGGAGTGGAAGCTACAGCGAGGACTCATATGAAGCAGAACGTTGTGGCCTGTCTACTGATGTTCTGGGTGATGATTGGAGTATCTCCTCCGAGAAGTCGTACGGCGTTGAACACGATGGACAGCCTACCGACATCTCGTCGAGCACCAGAGGTGCTAGGGATGACCGCGGGAGACGTTCCAGAGAATGTATATTGGATAGCGATTTGTGGCTGCACGATCATGACTGGCAAGGGATACGAGATGCAATTGTGGATGAAATCCGTGTTATGATGGATTCCGGGCGACTAACGTTCACCCTAAGCCTTTGGATTTCCGTGGGAGCAACTTCTTTGCCGCGTCAAGGCAATGTGCTTTTCGACCGAGGATTGGGAGCTGACGCACACAGCGAGGGCTCAATTAGCGGAGAACCACCGAGCTTGGCAATGGGCACAGTGGCAAGGGGGCCAAGTCAGGCTTTTGGTGAATACGCTATACAACGAGATGTTGCTGGCTCAAGATTGCGGGGACGCGAAGCAGTCAACTGAAGCACAAGTGGATTGCAGACGAATATGCGCCGATGTTTCAAGCGAGGAGAACGGATATGCCCATCATCAATTTGGTGATATGAATCAGGTATACAACGTTCCACGAGATCACTACGACCTGCAGTCACCCCGTACTGCAATAAGACGTCAAACCGACAAGTGGCTCGACAACCAAGCCGTTGTCGAACGTTCTCTTGTACAAACGGAAATGACGAACGTGCACAAGGTGCTTGACGAGTCCTCTTCGGACTATGAGCTGGAGCAAACACCTGAGTTGAAGGATTGTGTGATGTAACCCAGATTACCCAACCGGCGGGCGACATGGCACGCGGAGATGCACTCAGAGTTGACGTTCAAGACGTACACAGTCCCAACGACAACTCGGGAAGTGCCGCGTTTGCGCGGCATTGTGGCAACGATAATTTGGCTCTCGCACCGCGGTTGGTGTTTGACCCCGGTGGATGTGGCGAGACATGGGGCATTTGCCTGCGAGTGTACTCACATTAGCAGTCGTTTACAGCTGTCTGACACAGATTCAGCCACGCTGTAAGTCTCACGATTGACCTGAATGTGGGTCGTGCTGCCATATTCCAGACGAAGAATGCTACAGCACCATACCTTGCATTTTGTATTATGGATACGAACGAGAACCCAAGTAACTTGTATACGGACGTGAGAACCCGTCTCGAACTACGATACCAGCACTATTATACGACGACTCAAAATCTCAGTGAAGCGAGTACTGATGACAGCGCACTTGCAGCGGAAACTAGATCTCTCTAGCGCAAAACGCGAATGGAAGACACCACAATTTCTGCTTAGTCTTTGGCGAACATCAGCTGGGGCACACGACGATCCAACATCTGCAACACTTGAGAGCACCAGGCCGTTTGAACTGTAGTCATCCAACTCGAAAGCGGTTTGGACGGAGCAGTCACCGGTTGCGCATTACTCGTACGAGTTGGGACGTTTTCGGTCGGAGTGGTGGTCTTTGAGTTATCACGAGGAGTCGAGGTTCAGGTCGAAATACTGCGAGATCTCGGAATCCGAGCTCGGCGAGTTGAAACATCTATTTCCGGGAGCTCACTCATGCAGCGGGGCTGCCGTAGACTGTAGCGTAGAGGAAGACTTAGTCGGACTCAGCGAACGGGGGCAAACGTCTCCGCAGTGAGTGAACACTTCGCCAGGCGACTACGACTGAAGCGAAGAGCCGATACCGATTTGCAGATCGACGTCCAAGGTATTGGAAAAGATAAGGTGGCTACAACGGCGAGAACGCTAGTCAAGGTGACGCTCGGCTGGCAAGTGATCTACGAGTTCGTGGTGTGGATACTGCCTCACCATGCGGGAGTCGACTTAATACTCGGGACTGACTTCATGATCCCGGCCGGAATCCGACTCGACTTGTACAATTCGACGGCCAAGTTACCGGACGAGGTGGTCATCCCTCTGATTAAGTCGCAGAATGCTGAACTGGAGCGACCATCTTATGGTAATCGGATCGACGAGGGGTCAACCGAGACTTTGTGTTTTGATAGTCGAGAAGTCGTTGGGTTCCCACTCCGTAAGAACCAGCCCAGTGTCCGGACTCACGAATTTTGGATCCGACGAACTAAAGACTGGGTTCCGACGGTGATCCACAATCGCCGTGGAAGGATTGTCCGAGTGTTATTGACGAACACGGCTGGTCGACTAGTGTGGTGTTCCGCTCATTTCTCGGTGATACAGTGGATGCCGTATGGTGAACTACCTCGAGGCAATGGCTATGTTCGAGTCGACTCGGCGAAATATCGCGATTGGCAAATAATCGCCTATGAGACAGCTTTCGACAAGACGCTGCTAGCAAGAGAGCGACGGCTCTATGACGACTGGCTCGCCCAACAACCGCCCTCGTGTGAGAAGAGATTGTATCCAATCCCGACTGGGGTGGCAAAAGGCCGGCTGGTCTCCGTCGAGGAGAATCTCCATTAGCGGATATTAATGCCGGCATAGTCGAGTCGACTAACGCCGCGGATGTACACCAAGAGTCGACTTGTGCCGACGATGAGAGTGCAGAGTCGACTTGTGATCTAGGAGTCGACTGGGGTGACCACATCGATCACTACATACGCACATGACCCACAGGCAGAGTCAGTTGAGTCAGTGACGGCCTAGATGCGAGCTCTTCTGCTAACTGCAACAGCGCTGACCGAAGAGATATCGATACCAGTTTCATCGCGCTTCGACATCTTGCTCGAAGACGAAATTGAAGTGAGCAACGTTGCGTTGGCAGACGATCCGGAAACTGATCTGGAGCTTCGATTCGCAGCGGCCATGACCATGTGTGAAGATTCGTTAGATGATTGTGGTATTGCAATATACAGAAATCCGTTAGTAATGATCTCAATTAGCACACAACAATCGCCGACTTGTCGGCGATTGTTGTGTGCTAATTGACAAGTCGGCGAACAAAGCCGGTGCTGAGTTGACCCAGCGGTTCGGCCTTTCCAGGACAGCGGTGTCTCGTTTGCGCAGAAACCAGTCGACTAAGCCAGTCAAATTTGGTCGTCGAGGTATAGTCGAGCCAACTATCTCCGGTAAAACCTGTGCCAGCCACCAATGGGTGGGGAGCGGCGCGCGAGCGCTTTACAGGGCGTCGAGAGCAAAGGCTGCTCGACTTGAAGTGTCACGGCGCCCGGGCTATCCGGCGAACCGACTTGCTTAGTTGAGCAAGATTTAGTTGAGCGCGCAAAGCGAGGTTCACCCTATCCCGGGTCGACTTTTCTTCTTGGCGCTGCCCTTTGGTCGAGTCCCTACAAGCTATGCCTCTCGGAACCGACGGCAGACATAATCCAGCCCGCGCAGGGACTTACCGGAGTGTGCACTTGGTTAGAACTTGGAAGATTCTGCTCTGTATTGTTTCTAGAGCTCTGTGGAGCTCTTTCTAATTGTTTCCTAGTTCTCTATACAAATATCAAGTGAAAGGTGATCGTTTCAGATCTAAACGCGTCTCCCGTCGAGTCGATTGCCTCTTCGCCGAGTCGTTTTGGGCTTGAATGGCCGGCGTGTGCTCTAATCGGGCAACCAGACTCTTGGCAGGCCTACAAATTCTGTTTAATGCAATTTGAAACCGCCGAGGAAAAGGTCGCGAAACTCCTTGGGAGTAAAATCCCCTATAAATGACCGAGGATACCCCGGTTAAAAATTACGACCACATAATCAGTGCGAACTTATGGTAAGTTCGCAGAGAGCAAGTTCGGATTTGAGGGCGTTTCACCACCCTCAACGAGCAACCCGACTCTTCGAATCAGATATCGGCAGTTGACGGTGCTCGCCGACGGTTGGCTGAGTCAACTGCCTTTAAACGGCCGGATTACCAACATTCCGGTCGTCTATCGTCCATTGGTCGGCTTAAGTTCGAAGTGTGGCCACACCAGTTGGGTCGTTCCTGATTCCGGCCTAACATAGGATGGCCTAGTTGAGGTCGGGCCGAAACGTGGGTTCACTATGCCCCGGCTATGATACGAGCCGGGTTGGTGAGTGTCGTAGCCATTGTTCTTCGTTCTCAAGTCGAGCACCCGCCAGTAGGATCTTCTCCGCAGCATGTCGGAGCCTCCGCCGAGTCCTGGAGCTGCCGAGGTGCGTCCTGGCACCATCAGGAGAGACCCAGCCGGCTCGGCTAGCGCCATTCAATGGCGGCGTGAGGCGAACCCTCAACGAGAAATCGCGTTACAATTAGCCAAAGAGTACCAACTCACGGAGAAAGCTCGACGAGCCGAAGAGCACAACGACCAATTGGGTCAACGAGAAGAGGAGCGGTGCCCGACGCACCCGGCCCAGCCGACTCGACGGAAACCGAAGTAAATCAGTCGACTGAGTCAACAAATGGGGCAAACGCGCTGTTTCAAGAAGGTGACCAAGTGTGGTTGTTCATGGAACGAGTGAAGCCTGGCCTAAAGAAAAGCTAGCCCACCTTGCTCCTCAGCGACATCCATAGCCTCAGTCTGCAGCATCATAGTGGAGATAGGAACTCCGTCCTTGCGCAGCATATTCACCCAGTTGACGACCTCTGTCTCGCTGTCCGAAGTCAGCACAGTACCGCCTCCCAAGCTCCTGGCCCTGGACAAATTACCGACGCGCGTCCGGCAAAGCTCCTTCAGCTCGGCAATCCGTTTGGACCATCTGTACACCGATCGTGCCTTGGTTCGCGTCTTGGCCGCTGTAAGCCCGGGAAAGAAGTGATCGATAGTCTGCTGCATGTCCTTGCCGTCAGCATAGTGTTGTGCCGCCAGCAGCTTCACGTTGTTCGTAGTCGAGTCACGCTTGAATTGTTTTGGCTGACGTCTGTGACCTTTGATGCACGTTCGGCCGTGCATTTTGCTGAATATCAGACTGCGCCGAGATACTCGCCTTGAGATAGCCATTCAATTTTTGACATTTGACATCTTTCGCTGCTTTACAAATTTGTCATATCGTGATTGGCTAAAATCGTTTCGTGACATTTAACATGATGCGTCATACAACATAGAGAATACGGTAACATCTTCCAAATTATTCCGAAATATCACTAAGTTAGTGATACTTTCTTAAACTGCGGCAACTTTCCCTTCATTTTTTCGCTTGTTCTTGCATTTTCTTGAGGCTGCGGTTTTGATTCTCCTTCCCACCGTGTGTTTTCAATGCAATGCTTTCATTGCGTACACGTTTGTGGTACAAATGCAGCGTGTGGTGGATAATTCCATAGAGCATTTGAAATACCTCTTTGCACACAGAGCCAACGTATATCACCATGTACTGAAAGCGCTCTCGTTCCGACTGCGTACTGGTGGTATTCGTGATAGTTCGATCTGTTGTCTTGCCGGCCGCTGTTCTTGATCTTGTTCTTGCCTTTTTCGTCGCCCGAGCAGGCGCCCCAGATACGGCGCATGTCGCGATAGTAGTTAGCAGCGACGTCCGCTCCTCTCGCTTATTCATATCACGCAGCGACCCTACCAACCGCGTCAGCTGTGCACAATTTCCCACCAGGCACTGCTTACCACAGCACACAATCCCCTCCAGCCTCTGAACCTCACTTGCAAGGAGGAGTGTAGTCCCCATCAGTTTAGTTAAACCCGACAGAGTGCGTCCAGACTTGACAACGCCCTTGGCGTTGCGTTCTTTCCCTCTGTTAAGGCGGCTACGGCCACACCTGCGGCGCCTGCGCCATCGTCACTGTCAGAGGAGGAGTCGGAGGAGGAGTCACCGAACAGCAACCGCTTCAGTTCGCGGCCGTTCCCCATCCGTCAGTCGTCCGTTTTGGGAGGCGGTTTTTTTCTTTTGCCGTTTTCCCGACACTTTCAAAACCAACCAATTTCACCTCACCCAACTTCAAAGGCCTCTAGTGAAAAACCTCAAAATAGGCGTTATGATACTTTTGAAAAAGGGCTCTCATATTTTGGTGGACAGATTTAGACAGTTGCTTCTATTAATGTTAGCGCAAAATTTTGATCGTCACCTACTGACGATCCCTCCAGCAGGGACAACCGCTCCAGGTCCGATAGTAGCGATGCTGCTGCATGGACATCAGGACATGAGACCACTCACTGAAATCCGTTCGAAATGGTTGATTTCGAGAGTCGATCCCACGACTGACGAATCCACCCTCCAATGCACTCTCGGTTGGGTCGAGCGAGGCGGAACACTTCCTCTGGAGCGCGAGGTTTGAGCTGCTCTTGCATATCATCTTGCCACAACTTGCGTAGATTAGCCTTGAAGGGAAAGTTCCATGCCACGTCGGCAGGCTGCGCGACAGCTGTGGCATGTGGTGGAACTTTCAGAAGCGTCACACTAATAGAGCTAGCGTAGTTCAACACTTTGTCCATCCAGTGCTCACTAAAGTCATCCCACAGGAGGTGGATGGGCTCCTGTGGGGAAGGACGACTTGCAAAGTGGTGACGTAGGAACTCGACAGACAAAGTTTCGTTCCACCAGCCTATTTAAACAATTTTAAATAAAAAAACGTTAGCGAAATCAATTGTGTACCCCAATATTGTGCAACATACCTTTGCTATTACCATAGACTTTCATCGCAGTGTTGTCTTGAATCTTCTTGGCGTCCTTCCACAGCCGTACGCCAAAGCCGCGCCTCTGTGAGTTGTTTACCGCTTGCGTCGAAGCGGTTTTGGACGGTTTTACCTTAAAAACGCCAAAAGGTGTGCATTTTTCACCGAGGCTATCGCCTAGCAACATAACTGTAGCTCGTTCTTTTGAAGCACCACAGCACTTGACCCAAACAGTTCTCGCGCCGCGCCTATTTTTTCGTTTTCTTGGCAACGTATTCAAAAAATACAGCTGATAAAAACAATTAAAAACCATTTCTAAGCAAAACAATAAGTTTTTACCTGTTTGATTCGCGTTAAAAACGCGTGTTATACCGAGGTTTCGCATTGTTGCCTCCACTTCTGCAGCAAAAGCGTCGGCTACAACTTGGATGTCGGCAGGGCTGATCTGGGCTTGGCGTGCTGGAGCTCGTAGACTGAAATGATGACGACGCTTAAACCCCACCGTCCACTTGTCAGAAGCCATGAAAGGAGATATTCCTACGTCGCTTGCAACCTCTCTTGCTTTCATACACAACATCTGTGTAGAAATAGGAATACCTTCGCCACGAAGGTCGTTGACCCAGGCAACGATCTCCTCCTCTATAACATTTGGCAGTACCGTACCGACTCCGACGGCCCTAACCTTCCGATGACCACTTCTGCCTTTAGCTGCTGCAGCCTCCAGCTTGTTGCGCTCACGCCTCCACCGCAATATTTGCGTGCGTTTTGACACATAGAAACGCTTGTCAAGTGAGTGGTAGAACTTTTCTATTGTAGGGCGCATACCGTTTACCTTAAGCCAGTCAAGAATGACGAGCTTTTTCTCGACGGTAACCCCATGAAGCCCATGAAGGTTCTTCTTCCGCCCTGGGCCTCCTTGGCGGGGTCGTCCTCGTGGAGGAGCGCGCCCATTCAGAAATGACAGCCAATGGTTAAAAAATTCGAGTGTATCTCTTAACATGCGATTGTAAGTAAAATTATGTGAGCATCTAATAGGTCTATTTCGTCATGTATCTCTCAAGATGCGGTATCGCGCAACATGCGAAATGCGGTAGTTGCCTGTCTCACGGCCCTTTCACGTAATAACAAAACATAACACAATAATTATTGGAAGTGGCTACGTTCACCAATTATCTTACATAACCCGAACATAATTGACCTAACCACCAAAGTCGCCGGCCGATGGCCGGCGAGGTCGCCAGCGCAGCACTAGGGTGAAACCTAGCGGGCTTGGCCAGAGAGGTTTAGCATCGACGTGCGAAGCGAAGTCTTCGCGCG
>JAAKBD010000077.1:0-24206 GCA_012656105.1 Phytophthora syringae
GGCCGAAACTTGGGTTCACTATACCACAACTGCCCCGGCTATGATACGAGCCGGGTTGGTGAGGTGTCGTAGCCATTGTTCTTCGTTCTCCAAGTCAGTACCCGCAAGTTGGATCTTCTCCGCAACATGTCGGATCCTTCGCCGAGTCCTGGAGCTGCTGAGGTGCGTCTGGCTTTCTTCAGCGTGTAATGGTGCTTGTACTAACTCGCCGTCTTGCTTGTACAGTCTTCTGGCTCGGCTAGTTCACCTAACGGTCGTTCGTCGACTCCTGCTCAAGGTGGGAGATGCCTGCTGGGTCGACGGTCAGTGAGGCTAGTGCTCCTGGGGTGGCGGTGGACGAGCTGACTCGTTCATCGATCTGGCAATTTCCCACGAGTCTAGTCTTGGTTCTGGGCCGTCTTCTCGCGCATCTCCTCCTGGTCCGCTGGGTTCGCAAGACGACACTACTTCGGGCGTTACTCAGTCGAACCCAGCCGGACCGGTGAGCCTTGCCTCCCTTGAAGCATTGATTCAGAAGGATGCTCAGTTGCGCCGACTCGAGATGTCATCTGTGGTTCGTCTGCTGGCTATCGTCCATTGGTCGGCTTAAGTCCGAAGTGTGGCCACACCAGTTGGGTCGTTCCTGATTCCGGCCGAACATAGGATGGCCTAGTTGAGGTCTGGGCCGAAACTTGGGTTCACTATACCACAACTGCCCCGGCTATGATACGAGCCGGGTTGGTGGTGTCGTAGCCATTGTTCTTCGTTCTCAAGTCAGTACCCGCAAGTTGGATCTTCTCCGCAACATGTCGGATCCTTCGCCGAGTCCTGGAGCTGCTGAGGTGCGTCCTGGCTTTCTTCAGCGTGTAATGGTGCTTGTACTAACTCGCCGTCTTGCTTGTACAGTCTTCTGGCTCGGCTAGTTCACCTAACGGTCGTTCGTCGACTCCTGCTCAAGGTGGGGAGATGCCTGCTGGGTCGACGGTCAGTGAGGCTAGTGCTCCTGGGGTGGCGGTGGACGAGCTGACTCGTTCATCGATCTGGCAATTTCCACGAGTCTAGTCTTGGTTCTGGGCCGTCTTCTCGCGCATCTCCTCCTGGTCCGCTGGGTTCGCAAGACGACACTACTTCGGGCGTTACTCAGTCGAACCCAGCCGGACCGGTGAGCCTTGCCTCCCTTGAAGCATTGATTCAGAAGGATGCTCAGTTGCGCCGACTCGAGATGTCATCTGTGGTTCGTCTGCTGGCTATCGTCCATTGGTCGGCTTAAGTCCGAAGTGTGGCCACACCAGTTGGGTCGTTCCTGATTCCGGCCGAACATAGGATGGCCTAGTTGAGGTCTGGGCCGAAACTTGGGTTCACTATACCACAACTGCCCCGGCTATGATACGAGCCGGGTTGGTGAGTGTCGTAGCCATTGTTCTTCGTTCTCAAGTCGAGTACCCGCAAGTTGGATCTTCTCCGCAACATGTCGGATCCTTCGCCGAGTCCTGGAGCTGCTGAGGTGCGTCCTGGCTTTCTTCAGCGTGTAATGGTGCTTGTACTAACTCGCCGTCTTGCTTGTACAGTCTTCTGGCTCGGCTAGTTCACCTAACGGTCGTTCGTCGACTCCTGCTCAAGGTGGGGAGATGCCTGCTGGGTCGACGGTCAGTGAGGCTAGTGCTCCTGGGGTGGCGGTGGACGAGCTGACTCGTTCATCGATCTGGCAATTTCCCACGAGTCTAGTCTTGGTTCTGGGCCGTCTTCTCGCGCATCTCCTCCTGGTCCGCTGGGTTCGCAAGACGACACTACTTCGGGCGTTACTCAGTCGAACCCAGCCGGACCGGTGAGCCTTGCCTCCCTTGAAGCATTGATTCAGAAGGATGCTCAGTTGCGCCGACTCGAGATGTCATCTGTGGTTCGTCTGCTGGCTATCGTCCATTGGTCGGCTTAAGTCCGAAGTGTGGCCACACCAGTTGGGTCGTTCCTGATTCCGGCCGAACATAGGATGGCCTAGTTGAGGTCTGGGCCGAAACTTGGGTTCACTATACCACAACTGCCCCGGCTATGATACGAGCCGGGTTGGTGAGTGTCGTAGCCATTGTTCTTCGTTCTCAAGTCGAGTACCCGCAAGTTGGATCTTCTCCGCAACATGTCGGATCCTTCGCCGAGTCCTGGAGCTGCTGAGGTGCGTCCTGGCTTTCTTCAGCGTGTAATGGTGCTTGTACTAACTCGCCGTCTTGCTTGTACAGTCTTCTGGCTCGGCTAGTTCACCTAACGGTCGTTCGTCGACTCCTGCTCAAGGTGGGGAGATGCCTGCTGGGTCGACGGTCAGTGAGGCTAGTGCTCCTGGGGTGGCGGTGGACGAGCTGACTCGTTCATCGATCTGGCAATTTCCCACGAGTCTAGTCTTGGTCCTGGGCCGTCTTCTCGCGCATCTCCTCCTGGTCCGCTGGGTTCGCAAGACGACACTACTTCGGGCGTTACTCAGTCGAACCCAGCCGGACCGGTGAGCCTTGCCTCCCTTGAAGCATTGATTCAGAAGGATGCTCAGTTGCGCCGACTCGAGATGTCATCTGTGGTTCGTCTGCTGGCTATCGTCCATTGGTCGGCTTAAGTCCGAAGTGTGGCCACACCAGTTGGGTCGTTCCTGATTCCGGCCGAACATAGGATGGCCTAGTTGAGGTCTGGGCCGAAACTTGGGTTCACTATACCACAACTGCCCCGGCTATGATACGAGCCGGGTTGGTGAGTGTCGTAGCCATTGTTCTTCGTTCTCAAGTCGAGTACCCGCAAGTTGGATCTTCTCCGCAACATGTCGGATCCTTCGCCGAGTCCTGGAGCTGCTGAGGTGCGTCCTGGCTTTCTTCAGCGTGTAATGGTGCTTGTACTAACTCGCCGTCTTGCTTGTACAGTCTTCTGGCTCGGCTAGTTCACCTAACGGTCGTTCGTCGACTCCTGCTCAAGGTGGGGAGATGCCTGCTGGGTCGACGGTCAGTGAGGCTAGTGCTCCTGGGGTGGCGGTGGACGAGCTGACTCGTTCATCGATCTGGCAATTTCCCACGAGTCTAGTCTTGGTTCTGGGCCGTCTTCTCGCGCATCTCCTCCTGGTCCGCTGGGTTCGCAAGACGACACTACTTCGGGCGTTACTCAGTCGAACCCAGCCGGACCGGTGAGCCTTGCCTCCCTTGAAGCATTGATTCAGAAGGATGCTCAGTTGCGCCGACTCGAGATGTCATCTGTGGTTCGTCTGCTGGCTATCGTCCATTGGTCGGCTTAAGTCCGAAGTGTGGCCACACCAGTTGGGTCGTTCCTGATTCCGGCCGAACATAGGATGGCCTAGTTGAGGTCTGGGCCGAAACTTGGGTTCACTATACCACAACTGCCCCGGCTATGATACGAGCCGGGTTGGTGAGTGTCGTAGCCATTGTTCTTCGTTCTCAAGTCGAGTACCCGCAAGTTGGATCTTCTCCGCAACATGTCGGATCCTTCGCCGAGTCCTGGAGCTGCTGAGGTGCGTCCTGGCTTTCTTCAGCGTGTAATGGTGCTTGTACTAACTCGCCGTCTTGCTTGTACAGTCTTCTGGCTCGGCTAGTTCACCTAACGGTCGTTCGTCGACTCCTGCTCAAGGTGGGGAGATGCCTGCTGGGTCGACGGTCAGTGAGGCTAGTGCTCCTGGGGTGGCGGTGGACGAGCTGACTCGTTCATCGATCTGGCAATTTCCTACGAGTCTAGTCTTGGTTCTGGGCCGTCTTCTCGCGCATCTCCTCCTGGTCCGCTGGGTTCGCAAGACGACACTACTTCGGGCGTTACTCAGTCGAACCCAGCCGGACCGGTGAGCCTTGCCTCCCTTGAAGCATTGATTCAGAAGGATGCTCAGTTGCGCCGACTCGAGATGTCATCTGTGGTTCGTCTGCTGGCTATCGTCCATTGGTCGGCTTAAGTCCGAAGTGTGGCCACACCAGTTGGGTCGTTCCTGATTCCGGCCGAACATAGGATGGCCTAGTTGAGGTCTGGGCCGAAACTTGGGTTCACTATACCACAACTGCCCCGGCTATGATACGAGCCGGGTTGGTGAGTGTCGTAGCCATTGTTCTTCGTTCTCAAGTCGAGTACCCGCAAGTTGGATCTTCTCCGCAACATGTCGGATCCTTCGCCGAGTCCTGGAGCTGCTGAGGTGCGTCCTGGCTTTCTTCAGCGTGTAATGGTGCTTGTACTAACTCGCCGTCTTGCTTGTACAGTCTTCTGGCTCGGCTAGTTCACCTAACGGTCGTTCGTCGACTCCTGCTCAAGGTGGGGAGATGCCTGCTGGGTCGACGGTCAGTGAGGCTAGTGCTCCTGGGGTGGCGGTGGACGAGCTGACTCGTTCATCGATCTGGCAATTTCCCACGAGTCTAGTCTTGGTCCTGGGCCGTCTTCTCGCGCATCTCCTCCTGGTCCGCTGGGTTCGCAAGACGACACTACTTCGGGCGTTACTCAGTCGAACCCAGCCGGACCGGTGAGCCTTGCCTCCCTTGAAGCATTGATTCAGAAGGATGCTCAGTTGCGCCGACTCGAGATGTCATCTGTGGTTCGTCTGCTGGCTATCGTCCATTGGTCGGCTTAAGTCCGAAGTGTGGCCACACCAGTTGGGTCGTTCCTGATTCCGGCCGAACATAGGATGGCCTAGTTGAGGTCTGGGCCGAAACTTGGGTTCACTATACCACAACTGCCCCGGCTATGATACGAGCCGGGTTGGTGAGTGTCGTAGCCATTGTTCTTCGTTCTCAAGTCGAGTACCCGCAAGTTGGATCTTCTCCGCAACATGTCGGATCCTTCGCCGAG
This sequence comes from Phytophthora syringae, assembly GCA_012656105.1. Taxonomy (NCBI): domain Eukaryota; phylum Oomycota; class Peronosporomycetes; order Peronosporales; family Peronosporaceae; genus Phytophthora; species Phytophthora syringae. Next base: position 4,783 of record JAAKBD010000077.1, read on the forward strand.
TCCTGGAGCTGCTGAGGTGCGTCCTGGCTTTCTTCAGCGTGTAATGGTGCTTGTACTAACTCGCCGTCTTGCTTGTACAGTCTTCTGGCTCGGCTAGTTCACCTAACGGTCGTTCGTCGACTCCTGCTCAAGGTGGGGAGATGCCTGCTGGGTCGACGGTCAGTGAGGCTAGTGCTCCTGGGGTGGCGGTGGACGAGCTGACTCGTTCATCGATCTGGCAATTTCCCACGAGTCTAGTCTTGGTTCTGGGCCGTCTTCTCGCGCATCTCCTCCTGGTCCGCTGGGTTCGCAAGACGACACTACTTCGGGCGTTACTCAGTCGAACCCAGCCGGACCGGTGAGCCTTGCCTCCCTTGAAGCATTGATTCAGAAGGATGCTCAGTTGCGCCGACTCGAGATGTCATCTGTGGTTCGTCTGCTGGCTATCGTCCATTGGTCGGCTTAAGTCCGAAGTGTGGCCACACCAGTTGGGTCGTTCCTGATTCCGGCCGAACATAGGATGGCCTAGTTGAGGTCTGGGCCGAAACTTGGGTTCACTATACCACAACTGCCCCGGCTATGATACGAGCCGGGTTGGTGAGTGTCGTAGCCATTGTTCTTCGTTCTCAAGTCGAGTACCCGCAAGTTGGATCTTCTCCGCAACATGTCGGATCCTTCGCCGAGTCCTGGAGCTGCTGAGGTGCGTCCTGGCTTTCTTCAGCGTGTAATGGTGCTTGTACTAACTCGCCGTCTTGCTTGTACAGTCTTCTGGCTCGGCTAGTTCACCTAACGGTCGTTCGTCGACTCCTGCTCAAGGTGGGGAGATGCCTGCTGGGTCGACGGTCAGTGAGGCTAGTGCTCCTGGGGTGGCGGTGGACGAGCTGACTCGTTCATCGATCTGGCAATTTCCCACGAGTCTAGTCTTGGTTCTGGGCCGTCTTCTCGCGCATCTCCTCCTGGTCCGCTGGGTTCGCAAGACGACACTACTTCGGGCGTTACTCAGTCGAACCCAGCCGGACCGGTGAGCCTTGCCTCCCTTGAAGCATTGATTCAGAAGGATGCTCAGTTGCGCCGACTCGAGATGTCATCTGTGGTTCGTCTGCTGGCTATCGTCCATTGGTCGGCTTAAGTCCGAAGTGTGGCCACACCAGTTGGGTCGTTCCTGATTCCGGCCGAACATAGGATGGCCTAGTTGAGGTCTGGGCCGAAACTTGGGTTCACTATACCACAACTGCCCCGGCTATGATACGAGCCGGGTTGGTGAGTGTCGTAGCCATTGTTCTTCGTTCTCAAGTCGAGTACCCGCAAGTTGGATCTTCTCCGCAACATGTCGGATCCTTCGCCGAGTCCTGGAGCTGCTGAGGTGCGTCCTGGCTTTCTTCAGCGTGTAATGGTGCTTGTACTAACTCGCCGTCTTGCTTGTACAGTCTTCTGGCTCGGCTAGTTCACCTAACGGTCGTTCGTCGACTCCTGCTCAAGGTGGGGAGATGCCTGCTGGGTCGACGGTCAGTGAGGCTAGTGCTCCTGGGGTGGCGGTGGACGAGCTGACTCGTTCATCGATCTGGCAATTTCCCACGAGTCTAGTCTTGGTTCTGGGCCGTCTTCTCGCGCATCTCCTCCTGGTCCGCTGGGTTCGCAAGACGACACTACTTCGGGCGTTACTCAGTCGAACCCAGCCGGACCGGTGAGCCTTGCCTCCCTTGAAGCATTGATTCAGAAGGATGCTCAGTTGCGCCGACTCGAGATGTCATCTGTGGTTCGTCTGCTGGCTATCGTCCATTGGTCGGCTTAAGTCCGAAGTGTGGCCACACCAGTTGGGTCGTTCCTGATTCCGGCCGAACATAGGATGGCCTAGTTGAGGTCTGGGCCGAAACTTGGGTTCACTATACCACAACTGCCCCGGCTATGATACGAGCCGGGTTGGTGAGTGTCGTAGCCATTGTTCTTCGTTCTCAAGTCGAGTACCCGCAAGTTGGATCTTCTCCGCAACATGTCGGATCCTTCGCCGAGTCCTGGAGCTGCTGAGGTGCGTCCTGGCTTTCTTCAGCGTGTAATGGTGCTTGTACTAACTCGCCGTCTTGCTTGTACAGTCTTCTGGCTCGGCTAGTTCACCTAACGGTCGTTCGTCGACTCCTGCTCAAGGTGGGGAGATGCCTGCTGGGTCGACGGTCAGTGAGGCTAGTGCTCCTGGGGTGGCGGTGGACGAGCTGACTCGTTCATCGATCTGGCAATTTCCTACGAGTCTAGTCTTGGTCCTGGGCCGTCTTCTCGCGCATCTCCTCCTGGTCCGCTGGGTTCGCAAGACGACACTACTTCGGGCGTTACTCAGTCGAACCCAGCCGGACCGGTGAGCCTTGCCTCCCTTGAAGCATTGATTCAGAAGGATGCTCAGTTGCGCCGACTCGAGATGTCATCTGTGGTTCGTCTGCTGGCTATCGTCCATTGGTCGGCTTAAGTCCGAAGTGTGGCCACACCAGTTGGGTCGTTCCTGATTCCGGCCGAACATAGGATGGCCTAGTTGAGGTCTGGGCCGAAACTTGGGTTCACTATACCACAACTGCCCCGGCTATGATACGAGCCGGGTTGGTGAGTGTCGTAGCCATTGTTCTTCGTTCTCAAGTCGAGTACCCGCAAGTTGGATCTTCTCCGCAACATGTCGGATCCTTCGCCGAGTCCTGGAGCTGCTGAGGTGCGTCCTGGCTTTCTTCAGCGTGTAATGGTGCTTGTACTAACTCGCCGTCTTGCTTGTACAGTCTTCTGGCTCGGCTAGTTCACCTAACGGTCGTTCGTCGACTCCTGCTCAAGGTGGGGAGATGCCTGCTGGGTCGACGGTCAGTGAGGCTAGTGCTCCTGGGGTGGCGGTGGACGAGCTGACTCGTTCATCGATCTGGCAATTTCCCACGAGTCTAGTCTTGGTTCTGGGCCGTCTTCTCGCGCATCTCCTCCTGGTCCGCTGGGTTCGCAAGACGACACTACTTCGGGCGTTACTCAGTCGAACCCAGCCGGACCGGTGAGCCTTGCCTCCCTTGAAGCATTGATTCAGAAGGATGCTCAGTTGCGCCGACTCGAGATGTCATCTGTGGTTCGTCTGCTGGCTATCGTCCATTGGTCGGCTTAAGTCCGAAGTGTGGCCACACCAGTTGGGTCGTTCCTGATTCCGGCCGAACATAGGATGGCCTAGTTGAGGTCTGGGCCGAAACTTGGGTTCACTATACCACAACTGCCCCGGCTATGATACGAGCCGGGTTGGTGAGTGTCGTAGCCATTGTTCTTCGTTCTCAAGTCGAGTACCCGCAAGTTGGATCTTCTCCGCAACATGTCGGATCCTTCGCCGAGTCCTGGAGCTGCTGAGGTGCGTCCTGGCTTTCTTCAGCGTGTAATGGTGCTTGTACTAACTCGCCGTCTTGCTTGTACAGTCTTCTGGCTCGGCTAGTTCACCTAACGGTCGTTCGTCGACTCCTGCTCAAGGTGGGGAGATGCCTGCTGGGTCGACGGTCAGTGAGGCTAGTGCTCCTGGGGTGGCGGTGGACGAGCTGACTCGTTCATCGATCTGGCAATTTCCCACGAGTCTAGTCTTGGTCCTGGGCCGTCTTCTCGCGCATCTCCTCCTGGTCCGCTGGGTTCGCAAGACGACACTACTTCGGGCGTTACTCAGTCGAACCCAGCCGGACCGGTGAGCCTTGCCTCCCTTGAAGCATTGATTCAGAAGGATGCTCAGTTGCGCCGACTCGAGATGTCATCTGTGGTTCGTCTGCTGGCTATCGTCCATTGGTCGGCTTAAGTCCGAAGTGTGGCCACACCAGTTGGGTCGTTCCTGATTCCGGCCGAACATAGGATGGCCTAGTTGAGGTCTGGGCCGAAACTTGGGTTCACTATACCACAACTGCCCCGGCTATGATACGAGCCGGGTTGGTGAGTGTCGTAGCCATTGTTCTTCGTTCTCAAGTCGAGTACCCGCAAGTTGGATCTTCTCCGCAACATGTCGGATCCTTCGCCGAGTCCTGGAGCTGCTGAGGTGCGTCCTGGCTTTCTTCAGCGTGTAATGGTGCTTGTACTAACTCGCCGTCTTGCTTGTACAGTCTTCTGGCTCGGCTAGTTCACCTAACGGTCGTTCGTCGACTCCTGCTCAAGGTGGGGAGATGCCTGCTGGGTCGACGGTCAGTGAGGCTAGTGCTCCTGGGGTGGCGGTGGACGAGCTGACTCGTTCATCGATCTGGCAATTTCCCACGAGTCTAGTCTTGGTTCTGGGCCGTCTTCTCGCGCATCTCCTCCTGGTCCGCTGGGTTCGCAAGACGACACTACTTCGGGCGTTACTCAGTCGAACCCAGCCGGACCGGTGAGCCTTGCCTCCCTTGAAGCATTGATTCAGAAGGATGCTCAGTTGCGCCGACTCGAGATGTCATCTGTGGTTCGTCTGCTGGCTATCGTCCATTGGTCGGCTTAAGTCCGAAGTGTGGCCACACCAGTTGGGTCGTTCCTGATTCCGGCCGAACATAGGATGGCCTAGTTGAGGTCTGGGCCGAAACTTGGGTTCACTATACCACAACTGCCCCGGCTATGATACGAGCCGGGTTGGTGAGTGTCGTAGCCATTGTTCTTCGTTCTCAAGTCGAGTACCCGCAAGTTGGATCTTCTCCGCAACATGTCGGATCCTTCGCCGAGTCCTGGAGCTGCTGAGGTGCGTCCTGGCTTTCTTCAGCGTGTAATGGTGCTTGTACTAACTCGCCGTCTTGCTTGTACAGTCTTCTGGCTCGGCTAGTTCACCTAACGGTCGTTCGTCGACTCCTGCTCAAGGTGGGGAGATGCCTGCTGGGTCGACGGTCAGTGAGGCTAGTGCTCCTGGGGTGGCGGTGGACGAGCTGACTCGTTCATCGATCTGGCAATTTCCCACGAGTCTAGTCTTGGTTCTGGGCCGTCTTCTCGCGCATCTCCTCCTGGTCCGCTGGGTTCGCAAGACGACACTACTTCGGGCGTTACTCAGTCGAACCCAGCCGGACCGGTGAGCCTTGCCTCCCTTGAAGCATTGATTCAGAAGGATGCTCAGTTGCGCCGACTCGAGATGTCATCTGTGGTTCGTCTGCTGGCTATCGTCCATTGGTCGGCTTAAGTCCGAAGTGTGGCCACACCAGTTGGGTCGTTCCTGATTCCGGCCGAACATAGGATGGCCTAGTTGAGGTCTGGGCCGAAACTTGGGTTCACTATACCACAACTGCCCCGGCTATGATACGAGCCGGGTTGGTGAGTGTCGTAGCCATTGTTCTTCGTTCTCAAGTCGAGTACCCGCAAGTTGGATCTTCTCCGCAACATGTCGGATCCTTCGCCGAGTCCTGGAGCTGCTGAGGTGCGTCCTGGCTTTCTTCAGCGTGTAATGGTGCTTGTACTAACTCGCCGTCTTGCTTGTACAGTCTTCTGGCTCGGCTAGTTCACCTAACGGTCGTTCGTCGACTCCTGCTCAAGGTGGGGAGATGCCTGCTGGGTCGACGGTCAGTGAGGCTAGTGCTCCTGGGGTGGCGGTGGACGAGCTGACTCGTTCATCGATCTGGCAATTTCCCACGAGTCTAGTCTTGGTTCTGGGCCGTCTTCTCGCGCATCTCCTCCTGGTCCGCTGGGTTCGCAAGACGACACTACTTCGGGCGTTACTCAGTCGAACCCAGCCGGACCGGTGAGCCTTGCCTCCCTTGAAGCATTGATTCAGAAGGATGCTCAGTTGCGCCGACTCGAGATGTCATCTGTGGTTCGTCTGCTGGCTATCGTCCATTGGTCGGCTTAAGTCCGAAGTGTGGCCACACCAGTTGGGTCGTTCCTGATTCCGGCCGAACATAGGATGGCCTAGTTGAGGTCTGGGCCGAAACTTGGGTTCACTATACCACAACTGCCCCGGCTATGATACGAGCCGGGTTGGTGAGTGTCGTAGCCATTGTTCTTCGTTCTCAAGTCGAGTACCCGCAAGTTGGATCTTCTCCGCAACATGTCGGATCCTTCGCCGAGTCCTGGAGCTGCTGAGGTGCGTCCTGGCTTTTCTGTAGCGTGTAACCGCTTTGCTCGCCGTCTTCTGGCTTGTACAGTCGTTCGTCGACGGCCTTCTCAAAGGTGGGGACTGCCTGCTCAAGGGGAGGTGAGCTAGTCGACCTGGGTCAGGAGGTGGACGAGCTGGACGAGCTGATCGTTCTGGCAATTTCCCACGAGTCTAGTCTTGGTTCTGGGCCGTCTTCTCGCGCATCTCCTCCTGGTCCGCTGGGTTCGCAAGACGACACTACTTCGGGCGTTACTCAGTCGAACCCAGCCGGACCGGTGAGCCTTGCCTCCCTTGAAGCATTGATTCAGAAGGATGCTCAGTTGCGCCGACTCGAGATGTCATCTGTGGTTCGTCTGCTGGCTATCGTCCATTGGTCGGCTTAAGTCCGAAGTGTGGCCACACCAGTTGGGTCGTTCCTGATTCCGGCCGAACATAGGATGGCCTAGTTGAGGTCTGGGCCGAAACTTGGGTTCACTATACCACAACTGCCCCGGCTATGATACGAGCCGGGTTGGTGAGTGTCGTAGCCATTGTTCTTCGTTCTCAAGTCGAGTACCCGCAAGTTGGATCTTCTCCGCAACATGTCGGATCCTTCGCCGAGTCCTGGAGCTGCTGAGGTGCGTCCTGGCTTTCTTCAGCGTGTAATGGTGCTTGTACTAACTCGCCGTCTTGCTTGTACAGTCTTCTGGCTCGGCTAGTTCACCTAACGGTCGTTCGTCGACTCCTGCTCAAGGTGGGGAGATGCCTGCTGGGTCGACGGTCAGTGAGGCTAGTGCTCCTGGGGTGGCGGTGGACGAGCTGACTCGTTCATCGATCTGGCAATTTCCCACGAGTCTAGTCTTGGTTCTGGGCCGTCTTCTCGCGCATCTCCTCCTGGTCCGCTGGGTTCGCAAGACGACACTACTTCGGGCGTTACTCAGTCGAACCCAGCCGGACCGGTGAGCCTTGCCTCCCTTGAAGCATTGATTCAGAAGGATGCTCAGTTGCGCCGACTCGAGATGTCATCTGTGGTTCGTCTGCTGGCTATCGTCCATTGGTCGGCTTAAGTCCGAAGTGTGGCCACACCAGTTGGGTCGTTCCTGATTCCGGCCGAACATAGGATGGCCTAGTTGAGGTCTGGGCCGAAACTTGGGTTCACTATACCACAACTGCCCCGGCTATGATACGAGCCGGGTTGGTGAGTGTCGTAGCCATTGTTCTTCGTTCTCAAGTCGAGTACCCGCAAGTTGGATCTTCTCCGCAACATGTCGGATCCTTCGCCGAGTCCTGGAGCTGCTGAGGTGCGTCCTGGCTTTCTTCAGCGTGTAATGGTGCTTGTACTAACTCGCCGTCTTGCTTGTACAGTCTTCTGGCTCGGCTAGTTCACCTAACGGTCGTTCGTCGACTCCTGCTCAAGGTGGGGAGATGCCTGCTGGGTCGACGGTCAGTGAGGCTAGTGCTCCTGGGGTGGCGGTGGACGAGCTGACTCGTTCATCGATCTGGCAATTTCCCACGAGTCTAGTCTTGGTTCTGGGCCGTCTTCTCGCGCATCTCCTCCTGGTCCGCTGGGTTCGCAAGACGACACTACTTCGGGCGTTACTCAGTCGAACCCAGCCGGACCGGTGAGCCTTGCCTCCCTTGAAGCATTGATTCAGAAGGATGCTCAGTTGCGCCGACTCGAGATGTCATCTGTGGTTCGTCTGCTGGCTATCGTCCATTGGTCGGCTTAAGTCCGAAGTGTGGCCACACCAGTTGGGTCGTTCCTGATTCCGGCCGAACATAGGATGGCCTAGTTGAGGTCTGGGCCGAAACTTGGGTTCACTATACCACAACTGCCCCGGCTATGATACGAGCCGGGTTGGTGAGTGTCGTAGCCATTGTTCTTCGTTCTCAAGTCGAGTACCCGCAAGTTGGATCTTCTCCGCAACATGTCGGATCCTTCGCCGAGTCCTGGAGCTGCTGAGGTGCGTCCTGGCTTTCTTCAGCGTGTAATGGTGCTTGTACTAACTCGCCGTCTTGCTTGTACAGTCTTCTGGCTCGGCTAGTTCACCTAACGGTCGTTCGTCGACTCCTGCTCAAGGTGGGGAGATGCCTGCTGGGTCGACGGTCAGTGAGGCTAGTGCTCCTGGGGTGGCGGTGGACGAGCTGACTCGTTCATCGATCTGGCAATTTCCCACGAGTCTAGTCTTGGTTCTGGGCCGTCTTCTCGCGCATCTCCTCCTGGTCCGCTGGGTTCGCAAGACGACACTACTTCGGGCGTTACTCAGTCGAACCCAGCCGGACCGGTGAGCCTTGCCTCCCTTGAAGCATTGATTCAGAAGGATGCTCAGTTGCGCCGACTCGAGATGTCATCTGTGGTTCGTCTGCTGGCTATCGTCCATTGGTCGGCTTAAGTCCGAAGTGTGGCCACACCAGTTGGGTCGTTCCTGATTCCGGCCGAACATAGGATGGCCTAGTTGAGGTCTGGGCCGAAACTTGGGTTCACTATACCACAACTGCCCCGGCTATGATACGAGCCGGGTTGGTGAGTGTCGTAGCCATTGTTCTTCGTTCTCAAGTCGAGTACCCGCAAGTTGGATCTTCTCCGCAACATGTCGGATCCTTCGCCGAGTCCTGGAGCTGCTGAGGTGCGTCCTGGCTTTCTTCAGCGTGTAATGGTGCTTGTACTAACTCGCCGTCTTGCTTGTACAGTCTTCTGGCTCGGCTAGTTCACCTAACGGTCGTTCGTCGACTCCTGCTCAAGGTGGGGAGATGCCTGCTGGGTCGACGGTCAGTGAGGCTAGTGCTCCTGGGGTGGCGGTGGACGAGCTGACTCGTTCATCGATCTGGCAATTTCCCACGAGTCTAGTCTTGGTTCTGGGCCGTCTTCTCGCGCATCTCCTCCTGGTCCGCTGGGTTCGCAAGACGACACTACTTCGGGCGTTACTCAGTCGAACCCAGCCGGACCGGTGAGCCTTGCCTCCCTTGAAGCATTGATTCAGAAGGATGCTCAGTTGCGCCGACTCGAGATGTCATCTGTGGTTCGTCTGCTGGCTATCGTCCATTGGTCGGCTTAAGTCCGAAGTGTGGCCACACCAGTTGGGTCGTTCCTGATTCCGGCCGAACATAGGATGGCCTAGTTGAGGTCTGGGCCGAAACTTGGGTTCACTATACCACAACTGCCCCGGCTATGATACGAGCCGGGTTGGTGAGTGTCGTAGCCATTGTTCTTCGTTCTCAAGTCGAGTACCCGCAAGTTGGATCTTCTCCGCAACATGTCGGATCCTTCGCCGAGTCCTGGAGCTGCTGAGGTGCGTCCTGGCTTTCTTCAGCGTGTAATGGTGCTTGTACTAACTCGCCGTCTTGCTTGTACAGTCTTCTGGCTCGGCTAGTTCACCTAACGGTCGTTCGTCGACTCCTGCTCAAGGTGGGGAGATGCCTGCTGGGTCGACGGTCAGTGAGGCTAGTGCTCCTGGGGTGGCGGTGGACGAGCTGACTCGTTCATCGATCTGGCAATTTCCCACGAGTCTAGTCTTGGTTCTGGGCCGTCTTCTCGCGCATCTCCTCCTGGTCCGCTGGGTTCGCAAGACGACACTACTTCGGGCGTTACTCAGTCGAACCCAGCCGGACCGGTGAGCCTTGCCTCCCTTGAAGCATTGATTCAGAAGGATGCTCAGTTGCGCCGACTCGAGATGTCATCTGTGGTTCGTCTGCTGGCTATCGTCCATTGGTCGGCTTAAGTCCGAAGTGTGGCCACACCAGTTGGGTCGTTCCTGATTCCGGCCGAACATAGGATGGCCTAGTTGAGGTCTGGGCCGAAACTTGGGTTCACTATACCACAACTGCCCCGGCTATGATACGAGCCGGGTTGGTGAGTGTCGTAGCCATTGTTCTTCGTTCTCAAGTCGAGTACCCGCAAGTTGGATCTTCTCCGCAACATGTCGGATCCTTCGCCGAGTCCTGGAGCTGCTGAGGTGCGTCCTGGCTTTCTTCAGCGTGTAATGGTGCTTGTACTAACTCGCCGTCTTGCTTGTACAGTCTTCTGGCTCGGCTAGTTCACCTAACGGTCGTTCGTCGACTCCTGCTCAAGGTGGGGAGATGCCTGCTGGGTCGACGGTCAGTGAGGCTAGTGCTCCTGGGGTGGCGGTGGACGAGCTGACTCGTTCATCGATCTGGCAATTTCCCACGAGTCTAGTCTTGGTTCTGGGCCGTCTTCTCGCGCATCTCCTCCTGGTCCGCTGGGTTCGCAAGACGACACTACTTCGGGCGTTACTCAGTCGAACCCAGCCGGACCGGTGAGCCTTGCCTCCCTTGAAGCATTGATTCAGAAGGATGCTCAGTTGCGCCGACTCGAGATATCATCTGTGGTTCGTCTGCTGGCTATCGTCCATTGGTCGGCTTAAGTCCGAAGTGTGGCCACACCAGTTGGGTCGTTCCTGATTCCGGCCGAACATAGGATGGCCTAGTTGAGGTCTGGGCCGAAACTTGGGTTCACTATACCACATTTCCCCGATATTTTCCGGATGTTTTTCTGGATATTTTTGGATGTTTTCCCGATATTTTCTGTATATTTTCTAGATATTTTCCGGATGTTTTTCGGATAATTCCGGATGTTTTTCTGTATATTTTCCGAATTTTTTCCGGATTTTTCCAGATGTTTTCCCGGATATATTCTAGATGTTTCCCAGATATTTTCTGGATATTTCCTGGATGTTCCAAGGACCAGTATAGTCAACCAAGCACAAAGTATAGTGAACCAAGGACCTGTATAGTCAACCAAGTACCCGTATACTCAACCAAGGACCCAGTATAGTCAACCAAAGTCCCGTTTAGTCAACCAAGGACCAAGTATTGTCAACAAAGCACAAGTATAGTGAACCAAGTGCCCGTATACTCAACCAAGGACCCAGTATAGGACCCAGTATAGTCAACGAAGGACACGTTTAGTCAACCAAGCACAAAGTATAGTGAACCAAGGACCTGTATAGTAAACCAAGTACCCGTATACTCAACCAAGGACCCAGTATAGTCAACCAAGTCCCGTATAGTCAACCAAGGACCAAGTATAGTCAACGAAGAACCAGTATAGTCAACCAAGTACCAGTTTAGTCAACCAAGGACCAGTATAGTCAACCAAGCACCAAGTATAGTGAACCAAGGACCTGTATAGTCAACCAAGTACCCGTGTAATCAACCAAGAACCAGTATAGCTCACCAAGGACCAGTATATCAACCAAGAACCAGTATAGCTCACCAAGGTCCAGTATATCAACCAAGAACCAGTATAGCTCACCAAGGTCCAGTATAGTCAACCAAGGACACAGTATAGTCAACCAAGGTCCCGGTTAGTCAACCAAGGACCAAGTATAGTCAACGAAGAACCAGTATAGTCAACCAAGTACCAGTTTAGTCAACCAAGGACCAGTATAGTCAACCAAGCACCAAGTATAGTGAACCAAGGACCTGTATAGTCAACCAAGGACCCAGTATAGTCAACCAAGGTCCCGGTTAGTCAACCAAGGACCAAGTATAGTCAACGCTTCAGACCAGATCTCGGCGGTTGACGGTGCTCACCGACGGTTGGCTGAGTCAACTGCCTCTAAACCGCCGGATTACCAACATTCCGGTCGTCTATCGTCCATTGGTCGGCTTAAGTCCGAAGTGTGGCCACACCAGTTGGGTCGTTCCTGATTCCGGCCGAACATAGGATGGCCTAGTTGAGGTCTGGGCCGAAACTTGGGTTCACTATACCACAACTGCCCCGGCTATGATACGAGCCGGGTTGGTGAGTGTCGTAGCCATTGTTCTTCGTTCTCAAGTCGAGTACCCGCAAGTTGGATCTTCTCCGCAACATGTCGGATCCTTCGCCGAGTCCTGGAGCTGCTGAGGTGCGTCCTGGCTTTCTTCAGCGTGTAATGGTGCTTGTACTAACTCGCCGTCTTGCTTGTACAGTCTTCTGGCTCGGCTAGTTCACCTAACGGTCGTTCGTCGACTCCTGCTCAAGGTGGGGAGATGCCTGCTGGGTCGACGGTCAGTGAGGCTAGTGCTCCTGGGGTGGCGGTGGACGAGCTGACTCGTTCATCGATCTGGCAATTTCCCACGAGTCTAGTCTTGGTTCTGGGCCGTCTTCTCGCGCATCTCCTCCTGGTCCGCTGGGTTCGCAAGACGACACTACTTCGGGCGTTACTCAGTCGAACCCAGCCGGACCGGTGAGCCTTGCCTCCCTTGAAGCATTGATTCAGAAGGATGCTCAGTTGCGCCGACTCGAGATGTCATCTGTGGTTCGTCTGCTGGCTATCGTCCATTGGTCGGCTTAAGTCCGAAGTGTGGCCACACCAGTTGGGTCGTTCCTGATTCCGGCCGAACATAGGATGGCCTAGTTGAGGTCTGGGCCGAAACTTGGGTTCACTATACCACAACTGCCCCGGCTATGATACGAGCCGGGTTGGTGAGTGTCGTAGCCATTGTTCTTCGTTCTCAAGTCGAGTACCCGCAAGTTGGATCTTCTCCGCAACATGTCGGATCCTTCGCCGAGTCCTGGAGCTGCTGAGGTGCGTCCTGGCTTTCTTCAGCGTGTAATGGTGCTTGTACTAACTCGCCGTCTTGCTTGTACAGTCTTCTGGCTCGGCTAGTTCACCTAACGGTCGTTCGTCGACTCCTGCTCAAGGTGGGGAGATGCCTGCTGGGTCGACGGTCAGTGAGGCTAGTGCTCCTGGGGTGGCGGTGGACGAGCTGACTCGTTCATCGATCTGGCAATTTCCCACGAGTCTAGTCTTGGTTCTGGGCCGTCTTCTCGCGCATCTCCTCCTGGTCCGCTGGGTTCGCAAGACGACACTACTTCGGGCGTTACTCAGTCGAACCCAGCCGGACCGGTGAGCCTTGCCTCCCTTGAAGCATTGATTCAGAAGGATGCTCAGTTGCGCCGACTCGAGATGTCATCTGTGGTTCGTCTGCTGGCTATCGTCCATTGGTCGGCTTAAGTCCGAAGTGTGGCCACACCAGTTGGGTCGTTCCTGATTCCGGCCGAACATAGGATGGCCTAGTTGAGGTCCGGGCCGAAACTTGGGTTCACTATACCACATTTCCCCGATATTTTCCGGATGTTTTTCTGGATATTTTTTGGATGTTTTCCCGATATTTTCTGTATATTTTCTAGATATTTTCCGGATGTTTTTCGGATAATTCCGGATGTTTTTTCTGTATATTTTCCGAATTTTTTCCGGATTTTTCCAGATGTTTTCCCGGATATATTCTAGATGTTTCCCAGATATTTTCTGGATATTTCCCGGATGTTCCAAGGACCAGTATAGTCAACCAAGCACAAAGTATAGTGAACCAAGGACCTGTATAGTCAACCAAGTACCCGTATACTCAACCAAGGACCCAGTATAGTCAACCAAAGTCCCGTTTAGTCAACCAAGGACCAAGTATTGTCAACAAAGCACAAGTATAGTGAACCAAGTGCCCGTATACTCAACCAAGGACCCAGTATAGGACCCAGTATAGTCAACGAAGGACACGTTTAGTCAACCAAGCACAAAGTATAGTGAACCAAGGACCTGTATAGTAAACCAAGTACCCGTATACTCAACCAAGGACCCAGTATAGTCAACCAAGTCCCGTATAGTCAACCAAGGACCAAGTATAGTCAACGAAGAACCAGTATAGTCAACCAAGTACCAGTTTAGTCAACCAAGGACCAGTATAGTCAACCAAGCACCAAGTATAGTGAACCAAGGACCTGTATAGTCAACCAAGTACCCGTGTAATCAACCAAGAACCAGTATAGCTCACCAAGGACCAGTATATCAACCAAGAACCAGTATAGCTCACCAAGGTCCAGTATATCAACCAAGAACCAGTATAGCTCACCAAGGTCCAGTATAGTCAACCAAGGACACAGTATAGTCAACCAAGGTCCCGGTTAGTCAACCAAGGACCAAGTATAGTCAACGAAGAACCAGTATAGTCAACCAAGTACCAGTTTAGTCAACCAAGGACCAGTATAGTCAACCAAGCACCAAGTATAGTGAACCAAGGACCTGTATAGTCAACCAAGTACCCGTGTAATCAACCAAGAACCAGTATAGCTCACCAAGGACCAGTATATCAACCAAGAACCAGTATAGCTCACCAAGGTCCAGTATATCAACCAAGAACCAGTATAGCTCACCAAGGTCCAGTATAGTCAACCAAGGACACAGTATAGTCAACCAAGGTCCCGGTTAGTCAACCAAGGACCAAGTATAGTCAACGAAGAACCAGTATAGTCAACCAAGTACCAGTTTAGTCAACCAAGGACCAGTATAGTCAACCAAGCACCAAGTATAGTGAACCAAGGACCTGTATAGTCAACCAAGGACCCAGTATAGTCAACCAAGGTCCCGGTTAGTCAACCAAGGACCAAGTATAGTCAACGCTTCAGACCAGATCTCGGCGGTTGACGGTGCTCACCGACGGTTGGCTGAGTCAACTGCCTCTAAACCGCCGGATTACCAACATTCCGGTCGTCTATCGTCCATTGGTCGGCTTAAGTCCGAAGTGTGGCCACACCAGTTGGGTCGTTCCTGATTCCGGCCGAACATAGGATGGCCTAGTTGAGGTCTGGGCCGAAACTTGGGTTCACTATACCACAACTGCCCCGGCTATGATACGAGCCGGGTTGGTGAGTGTCGTAGCCATTGTTCTTCGTTCTCAAGTCGAGTACCCGCAAGTTGGATCTTCTCCGCAACATGTCGGATCCTTCGCCGAGTCCTGGAGCTGCTGAGGTGCGTCCTGGCTTTCTTCAGCGTGTAATGGTGCTTGTACTAACTCGCCGTCTTGCTTGTACAGTCTTCTGGCTCGGCTAGTTCACCTAACGGTCGTTCGTCGACTCCTGCTCAAGGTGGGGAGATGCCTGCTGGGTCGACGGTCAGTGAGGCTAGTGCTCCTGGGGTGGCGGTGGACGAGCTGACTCGTTCATCGATCTGGCAATTTCCCACGAGTCTAGTCTTGGTTCTGGGTGATGGAAGGTATGGATCTTGGACACGAAGCTTGGACGAAGCGGAGAGAGGGACGTCGCAGACGGCGGGACCGGAGCGAAGACACTTGAGGGGTAGAATGAAGATTCGAAAGTGATTGATTGATCGGAGCTTACACTGTCTTCACTACCTAGTCTGCATCCAATCATTTGGTGCATCCAATCACCAACACTCTGTGCTCGTCCAATCATCCTACTCGTCTAATCATCGGTGGCGTAAACAACGTACCATAATCATCGCGGGATCGTATTGGACCGGTTCGGGTTAACCGGTTAATGGGTACAACTGGTACACAGTACCCAAAACCGGCAACCCTCAATACGCCCCCTCAATGCGAACACGCGTGGATACCGAGAGCAGCCGTCAGGTCTGTGTGGCGAGGTCCCGGGAGCGCCTTCGTCATGATGTCCGCCAGCATCACAGAAGTCTCGCAATACTCGAGCTTCACTTCACCACGCTTGACTTCGTCGCGGATGTGGTGGTACTTGATGTCGATGTGCTTGGCGCGGCCGTGGTTCACTGGGTTCTTCGTCATCTTGATGCACGACTGGTTGTCTTCGCGAATCTTGAGCTCGGGACCAGTCTCGTTGGCAAATACCAGAATCTCGCACAGCAGGCGATGAATCCACTTGCCTTCTTGAATCGACAGGCTGAGCGCGATGTACTCGGCTTCGCTTGTAGACAGCGAAACACTTGACTGCTTCTTGCTGCCCCAACTCACTGGCGCACCCATCAGCATGAACGTGTAGCCGGAAGTCGACTTGCGATCCGCGAGGTCGCCAGCCCAGTCCGCATCGGAGTAACCACGAAAGTCAACGTCGTCACCCGGCTTGAAGCAGATACCATGCGTCTTGGTGCCTTGCAGGTAGCGAAAGATACGCTTGACCGCAACCCAGTGTTCCTCTTGAGGGTTCTCCATGAAGCGCGACACATAGCCAACAGCGTACGCAATGTCCGGGCGCGTGGCAGTCATGAGGTGCATCAGGGCACCAACGGCTTCGCGAAATGGAGCATTCACCTTGGTCGCTGCGTCGCTTGGAACCAGTCGAGTGCTCATGTCGACGGGACTCACCACAGCCTTGCACTCGTCCATGCCGAAGCGCTTGAGAATGTCATCCACATAGCGCCGCTGGCACATCGTCACACTGCCGTCCGGGCCGTCCACCAACTCGATCCCAAGAACAAACGCGCACTTGCCGCTGTCAGTCATCTCGAAGCGAGTCTTGAGGTCCTTCTTCGTGCGTGCGATCAGCTCGGGTGAACTTCCGGTAATCAGCACGTCATCCACGTATACCAGCACGAGCACGCAGTGACCATCGACAACCTTGATGTAGAGGCATGGGTCGAAGGCCGACACTTGAAAGTCGATAGAGCACATGAACTCGTCGAACGTCTCGTTCCAAACGCGAGTGCCGCGATTCGTCTGTGCGCCGTACGCTTGAACCGTCGATTCCGTCCGCTGCTCGATTGCCTTCCGTCTTCGCAGAAGTCCTTCAGCGAGTTGGCTTGCATAACTGCACGAGCTGGTCGAGACCGCACAAACTTGACCAGCTTCATCTGCGAACTGTCTTCTCGTCACCTTCCGATGTACGTCTTCGATGCAGTCTTCGCATCTCCGACTTGGCACGGCAGGCAGAAACCCTTCATCGCACTCCGCTCGAACGCTTGTGCTCGATCCACGAGGCCGTCATGGCAGCCCAGGTTCACTTGGCTGCAGCATGCCAACGATAGATGGCTTTTGCCGTTCGTCATGGTTTGCTGCTCGCAGATGTCGAAGTGGATCAGCTCTTGAACGTGTCGTATGCACGACGCTTGTCGCGGTTGCTTGGAAACGGTTGTTTGAACCATCTTCCCTTGCTGGCATCCGCGACACAGACTTGGTCCGCTCGACTTGGAAGGTGCCTTCGCGTCCTTGATCATGTGGTTGTCGACCATCTTGCGAAGCACCTCGACTGGAGCGTGACCCATGCGCGCGTGCAGGTCGACAATCTTGCCACTCGTCGCCGCATTCGCCGATCGCTGAGGCGTCATCAGCCAGTAGAGTCCATCCACGAGGTTTGCCGTCGCCACCACTTGCTTGGAGCCCTTGTGCGCAATCTGCATCTTGGTGCCGTCGAACACGACTTGGAACAGACCACTCTTGTTGATCTGTGGCACCGAGAGCAGGTTCTTGCTCATGCTTGGCACGTACAGCGCGTTCTTGATCTCGATCTCGCGCTCGTCGCCGTTGGGCAGGACCACTTGTTCCACGATGGTCCCCACACCCATGATGGCCGCCTTGTTGCCGTCGGCCACCGAAAGTTCGCCTTCGTTCCGCTCAATCAAATGGGCGAACTTGGCCTTGTCGTTGCAGATGTGGTGCGTTGCTCCGCTGTCGATCGCCCACATCCCGAGCATATCCTTGCCCGTCGAAATATCACACTCCAGTGAAGCCGCGAACGCAACTCGATCAAAGCCGTAGTCGTAGTTGTTGTCGTCGTTTCGCCACTGGGCAGTGTTGGCCCCGCGTCCACGGCCGTTGCCGCCGCGTCTTGGGCCCCGATTCTCGTCCTTCTGCTTGGTCCAGCACTTGTCAACTATGTGCCCCACTTTTCCGCAGTACGTACACTCGCGAGACTCTCGGTCGGTGTTGAACGCCTTGGCCGCGTTCTCCGTCTTCACCGTCGCCGTCTTCTCGCCTTGCCGCTTGATGTGCTCATTCGTGAGCACCTTCACAACGTCTTGCGACCGCAGTTCAGCGCTGCTCATCTCCAGGTTGAGCACGACGTTCTCGTAGCTCTTGGGAGGCTGCGCAACAAGCAGATCGCCACGTCTTCATCCTCCATCTTCGCGCCGATGCTGCTGAGCTTGGCGCTGATGTTGAGGACCTCGTTGCAATGATGCAAGACGTTGCCGCCTTCCGACATCTCCATGCTGAAGAGTTGGCGCTTCAGGTAGATGCGTCCAGCCTTCTGCGAACCACCGTACAGCGTCTTCAGGCGCGACCAGGCAACCCACGCTTCCTCGCAGTCGTCGACCACATGGTGGTAGTCCGCGTCCATGTGGAGCAACATCAGTCCGAACGCGATGTTGCTCGACTTGACATAGTCGTCCTTGGCCCGCGAGTCCGTGAAGCTTGGCGTCGTTTCGCGGTTGACCACATGCCACGTCGACTTGGTCAGGAACACGCCACGCATGTAGCGGTTCCACGTCGCGTAGTTGTCCCCGTTGAACTTGTCAATGGTGACCTTGGTCGAGGCGTCTTGGGCAGAGGACATGATGCTTGGGCTCATAACCTGATGGAAGGTATGGATCTTGGACACGAAGCTTGGACGAAGCGGAGAGAGGGACGTCGCAGACGGCGGGACCGGAGCGAAGACACTTGAGGGGTAGAATGAAGATTCGAAAGTGATTGATTGATCGGAGCTTACACTGTCTTCACTACCTAGTCTGCATCCAATCATTTGGTGCATCCAATCACCAACACTCTGTGCTCGTCCAATCATCCTACTCGTCTAATCATCGGTGGCGTAAACAACGTACCATAATCATCGCGGGATCGTATTGGACCGGTTCGGGTTAACCGGTTAATGGGTACAACTGGTACACAGTACCCAAAACCGGCAACCCTCAATACTGGGCCGTCTTCTCGCGCATCTCCTGGTCCGCTGGGTTCGCAAGACGACACTACTTCGGGCGTTACTCAGTCGAACCCAGCCGGACCGGTGAGCCTTGCCTCCTTGAAGCATTGATTCAGAAGGATGCTCAGTTGCGCCGACTCGAGATGTCATCTGTGGTTCGTCTGCTGGCTATCGTCCATTGGTCGGCTTAAGTCCGAAGTGTGGCCACACCAGTTGGGTCGTTCCTGATTCCGGCCGAACATAGGATGGCCTAGTTGAGGTCTGGGCCGAAACTTGGGTTCACTATACCACAACTGCCCCGGCTATGATACGAGCCGGGTTGGTGAGTGTCGTAGCCATTGTTCTTCGTTCTCAAGTCGAGTACCCGCAAGTTGGATCTTCTCCGCAACATGTCGGATCCTTCGCCGAGTCCTGGAGCTGCTGAGGTGCGTCCTGGCTTTCTTCAGCGTGTAATGGTGCTTGTACTAACTCGCCGTCTTGCTTGTACAGTCTTCTGGCTCGGCTAGTTCACCTAACGGTCGTTCGTCGACTCCTGCTCAAGGTGGGGAGATGCCTGCTGGGTCGACGGTCAGTGAGGCTAGTGCTCCTGGGGTGGCGGTGGACGAGCTGACTCGTTCATCGATCTGGCAATTTCCCACGAGTCTAGTCTTGGTTCTGGGCCGTCTTCTCGCGCATCTCCTCCTGGTCCGCTGGGTTCGCAAGACGACACTACTTCGGGCGTTACTCAGTCGAACCCAGCCGGACCGGTGAGCCTTGCCTCCCTTGAAGCATTGATTCAGAAGGATGCTCAGTTGCGCCGACTCGAGATGTCATCTGTGGTTCGTCTGCTGG
>JAAKBD010000078.1:0-26674 GCA_012656105.1 Phytophthora syringae
AAAATGAATGCGAGTGTGACCTACAAACCGGAAGCGTGAGCGACGGGGTTTTCCCGGTTGTTGAGTAACGTATCTCCCGATGGAGTGCGGTCGTCGGCGTTCTTGGTCTTGAAGACGGCGATCCTGGCGTAGAGCGGATGGTCCTCACTCTACGTCTTCTCTTACTTAGCGCTCTGCACGGTCACAGATGACACCCTCTCTCTCTCTCTCTCGACCTTGGTCCGCGCGGTTATCGGGGCGCGTCCTTGGTCGTTGTGTGCGGCGGTTATCAGGCGCACGGTCTTTCGCGTTCGGCGCCGGGTTATCGGGCGACGCCTTGGCGGTATCGTTTAACGTGCCTTCCTTTCAGACACGGGGTGTTGGGGGTGAGAACCGACTCAACGGACGGGGACGGGGCCGCGGTTATCGGGGCGGCTTGTCGACGGACGCTGGTCTTTCAACGAAAGATTTCTTGGTTGCTAGTCTCTTAGAACTCAGGCGAAGGAAGAAGAGCTTTGCGTATCACAAAGTATATTCGGAACTGAGCCTTACTCTATCCTACGAGTCCTTCTGGACCTCTCCTTTCTCTCCTCTAAACCTACTCTGGCGTGCTTCCTGCAGACTGGCTCGAATCTGATTCATACCCTATACCGTGTACCGCGTCTCTCGATCTCAGGGACGCGTCCCTCATACCAGAGACGGGGTCCAAGACGGGGCGACTGAGACTCAGTTTCAGAAACAGGTCTGACTCTGAGGTGTCGCCATCATTCGTGGATCGCGTCTCTCCCCATCTGTCGCACCCCCGCCCATCTCGCGTCTTTCCGTCTCTTCTCGAGCTCGCTTCACCACATCCGTATCGTACCCAGCGATCTTGGGTGTCGTTTAACACCTTCCTAACTTCCACTCTGAGGTCACTCTACCACATATAGTTCACCAAGGACCAGTATAGTCAACCAAGTACCCGTGTAGTAGACCAAGCATGATCCGGTATAGTCAATTTAAGATCCAGTATAGTCAACGAAGAACCCGTAAAGTCAGCTGCTTACCCAATAAAGCAAACCACGGACTTCAATTCCATACGCAGCGCAGTCAGTTGACCGGACTCGTCGAGGCCCGGATAGTTGTGGCGGAGCAGATGCCGAAGCTCGTTGGTCGACGAAGCCCTCATGATCGCTTCGCGCTGGACAGGATCCGCGATGAGTGGTGGGCCCGACAAACTGAAAGCCAGCAGACGAACCACAGATGACATCTCGAGTCGGCACAACTGAGCATCCTTCTGAATCAATGCTTCAAGGGAGGCAAGGCTCACCGGTCCGGCTGGGTTCGACTGAGTAACGCCCGAAGTAGTGTCGTCTTGCGAACCCAGCGGACCAGGAGGAGATGCGCGAGAAGACGGCCCAGAACCAAGACTAGACTCGTGGGAAATTGCCAGATCGATGAACGAGTCAGCTCGTCCACCGCCACCCCAGGAGCACTAGCCTCACTGACCGTCGACCCAGCAGGCATCTCCCACCTTGAGCAGGAGTCGACGAACGACCGTTAGGTGAACTAGCCGAGCCAGAAGACTGTACAAGCAAGACGGCGAGTTAGTACAAGCACCATTACACGCTGAAGAAAGCCAGGACGCACCTCAGCAGCTCCAGGACTCGGCGAAGGATCCGACATGTTGCGGAGAAGATCCAACTTGCGGGTACTCGACTTGAGAACGAAGAACAATGGCTACGACACTCACCAACCCGGCTCGTATCATAGCCGGGAAGTTGTGGTATAGTGAACCCAAGTTTCGGCCCAGACCTCAACTAGGCCATCCTATGTTCGGCCGGAATCAGGAACGACCCAACTGGTGTGGCCACACTTCGGACTTAAGCCGACCAATGGACGATAGCCAGCAGACGAACCACAGATGACATCTCGAGTCGGCGCAACTGAGCATCCTTCTGAATCAATGCTTCAAGGAGGCAAGGCTCACCGGTCCGGCTGGGTTCGACTGAGTAACGCCCGAAGTAGTGTCGTCTTGCGAACCCAGCGGACCAGGAGGAGATGCGCGAGAAGACGGCCCAGAACCAAGACTAGACTCGTGGGAAATTGCCAGATCGATGAACGAGTCAGCTCGTCCACCGCCACCCCAGGAGCACTAGCCTCACTGACCGTCGACCCAGCAGGCATCTCCCCACCTTGAGCAGGAGTCGACGAACGACCGTTAGGTGAACTAGCCGAGCCAGAAGACTGTACAAGCAAGACGGCGAGTTAGTACAAGCACCATTACACGCTGAAGAAAGCCAGGACGCACCTCAGCAGCTCCAGGACTCGGCGAAGGATCCGACATGTTGCGGAGAAGATCCAACTTGCGGGTACTCGACTTGAGAACGAAGAACAATGGCTACGACACTCACCAACCCGGCTCGTATCATAGCCGGGGAAGTTGTGGTATAGTGAACCCAAGTTTCGGCCCAGACCTCAACTAGGCCATCCTATGTTCGGCCGGAATCAGGAACGACCCAACTGGTGTGGCCACACTTCGGACTTAAGCCGACCAATGGACGATAGCCAGCAGACGAACCACAGATGACATCTCGAGTCGGCGCAACTGAGCATCCTTCTGAATCAATGCTTCAAGGGAGGCAAGGCTCACCGGTCCGGCTGGGTTCGACTGAGTAACGCCCGAAGTAGTGTCGTCTTGCGAACCCAGCGGACCAGGAGGAGATGCGCGAGAAGACGGCCCAGAACCAAGACTAGACTCGTGGGAAATTGCCAGATCGATGAACGAGTCAGCTCGTCCACCGCCACCCCAGGAGCACTAGCCTCACTGACCGTCGACCCAGCAGGCATCTCCCCACCTTGAGCAGGAGTCGACGAACGACCGTTAGGTGAACTAGCCGAGCCAGAAGACTGTACAAGCAAGACGGCGAGTTAGTACAAGCACCATTACACGCTGAAGAAAGCCAGGACGCACCTCAGCAGCTCCAGGACTCGGCGAAGGATCCGACATGTTGCGGAGAAGATCCAACTTGCGGGTACTCGACTTGAGAACGAAGAACAATGGCTACGACACTCACCAACCCGGCTCGTATCATAGCCGGGAAGTTGTGGTATAGTGAACCCAAGTTTCGGCCCAGACCTCAACTAGGCCATCCTATGTTCGGCCGGAATCAGGAACGACCCAACTGGTGTGGCCACACTTCGGACTTAAGCCGACCAATGGACGATAGCCAGCAGACGAACCACAGATGACATCTCGAGTCGGCGCAACTGAGCATCCTTCTGAATCAATGCTTCAAGGGAGGCAAGGCTCACCGGTCCGGCTGGGTTCGACTGAGTAACGCCCGAAGTAGTGTCGTCTTGCGAACCCAGCGGACCAGGAGGAGATGCGCGAGAAGACGGCCCAGAACCAAGACTAGACTCGTGGGAAATTGCCAGATCGATGAACGAGTCAGCTCGTCCACCGCCACCCCAGGAGCACTAGCCTCACTGACCGTCGACCCAGCAGGCATCTCCCACCTTGAGCAGGAGTCGACGAACGACCGTTAGGTGAACTAGCCGAGCCAGAAGACTGTACAAGCAAGACGGCGAGTTAGTACAAGCACCATTACACGCTGAAGAAAGCCAGGACGCACCTCAGCAGCTCCAGGACTCGGCGAAGGATCCGACATGTTGCGGAGAAGATCCAACTTGCGGGTACTCGACTTGAGAACGAAGAACAATGGCTACGACACTCACCAACCCGGCTCGTATCATAGCCGGGGAAGTTGTGGTATAGTGAACCCAAGTTTCGGCCCAGACCTCAACTAGGCCATCCTATGTTCGGCCGGAATCAGGAACGACCCAACTGGTGTGGCCACACTTCGGACTTAAGCCGACCAATGGACGATAGCCAGCAGACGAACCACAGATGACATCTCGAGTCGGCGCAACTGAGCATCCTTCTGAATCAATGCTTCAAGGGAGGCAAGGCTCACCGGTCCGGCTGGGTTCGACTGAGTAACGCCCGAAGTAGTGTCGTCTTGCGAACCCAGCGGACCAGGAGGAGATGCGCGAGAAGACGGCCCAGAACCAAGACTAGACTCGTAGGAAATTGCCAGATCGATGAACGAGTCAGCTCGTCCACCGCCACCCCAGGAGCACTAGCCTCACTGACCGTCGACCCAGCAGGCATCTCCCCACCTTGAGCAGGAGTCGACGAACGACCGTTAGGTGAACTAGCCGAGCCAGAAGACTGTACAAGCAAGACGGCGAGTTAGTACAAGCACCATTACACGCTGAAGAAAGCCAGGACGCACCTCAGCAGCTCAGGACTCGGCGAAGGATCCGACATGTTGCGGAGAAGATCCAACTTGCGGGTACTCGACTTGAGAACGAAGAACAATGGCTACGACACTCACCAACCCGGCTCGTATCATAGCCGGGGAGTTGTGGTATAGTGAACCCAAGTTTCGGCCCAGACCTCAACTAGGCCATCCTATGTTCGGCCGGAATCAGGAACGACCCAACTGGTGTGGCCACACTTCGGACTTAAGCCGACCAATGGACGATAGCCAGCAGACGAACCACAGATGACATCTCGAGTCGGCGCAACTGAGCATCCTTCTGAATCAATGCTTCAAGGGAGGCAAGGCTCACCGGTCCGGCTGGGTTCGACTGAGTAACGCCCGAAGTAGTGTCGTCTTGCGAACCCAGCGGACCAGGAGGAGATGCGCGAGAAGACGGCCCAGAACCAAGACTAGACTCGTAGGAAATTGCCAGATCGATGAACGAGTCAGCTCGTCCACCGCCACCCCAGGAGCACTAGCCTCACTGACCGTCGACCCAGCAGGCATCTCCCCACCTTGAGCAGGAGTCGACGAACGACCGTTAGGTGAACTAGCCGAGCCAGAAGACTGTACAAGCAAGACGGCGAGTTAGTACAAGCACCATTACACGCTGAAGAAAGCCAGGACGCACCTCAGCAGCTCCAGGACTCGGCGAAGGATCCGACATGTTGCGGAGAAGATCCAACTTGCGGGTACTCGACTTGAGAACGAAGAACAATGGCTACGACACTCACCAACCCGGCTCGTATCATAGCCGGGGCAGTTGTGGTATAGTGAACCCAAGTTTCGGCCCAGACCTCAACTAGGCCATCCTATGTTCGGCCGGAATCAGGAACGACCCAACTGGTGTGGCCACACTTCGGACTTAAGCCGACCAATGGACGATAGCCAGCAGACGAACCACAGATGACATCTCGAGTCGGCGCAACTGAGCATCCTTCTGAATCAATGCTTCAAGGGAGGCAAGGCTCACCGGTCCGGCTGGGTTCGACTGAGTAACGCCCGAAGTAGTGTCGTCTTGCGAACCCAGCGGACCAGGAGGAGATGCGCGAGAGACGGCCCAGAACCAAGACTAGACTCGTGGGAAATTGCCAGATCGATGAACGAGTCAGCTCGTCCACCGCCACCCCAGGAGCACTAGCCTCACTGACCGTCGACCCAGCAGGCATCTCCCACCTTGAGCAGGAGTCGACGAACGACCGTTAGGTGAACTAGCCGAGCCAGAAGACTGTACAAGCAAGACGGCGAGTTAGTACAAGCACCATTACACGCTGAAGAAAGCCAGGACGCACCTCAGCAGCTCCAGGACTCGGCGAAGGATCCGACATGTTGCGGAGAAGATCCAACTTGCGGGTACTCGACTTGAGAACGAAGAACAATGGCTACGACACTCACCAACCCGGCTCGTATCATAGCCGGGGAAGTTGTGGTATAGTGAACCCAAGTTTCGGCCCAGACCTCAACTAGGCCATCCTATGTTCGGCCGGAATCAGGAACGACCCAACTGGTGTGGCCACACTTCGGACTTAAGCCGACCAATGGACGATAGCCAGCAGACGAACCACAGATGACATCTCGAGTCGGCGCAACTGAGCATCCTTCTGAATCAATGCTTCAAGGAGGCAAGGCTCACCGGTCCGGCTGGGTTCGACTGAGTAACGCCCGAAGTAGTGTCGTCTTGCGAACCCAGCGGACCAGGAGGAGATGCGCGAGAAGACGGCCCAGAACCAAGACTAGACTCGTGGGAAATTGCCAGATCGATGAACGAGTCAGCTCGTCCACCGCCACCCCAGGAGCACTAGCCTCACTGACCGTCGACCCAGCAGGCATCTCCCCACCTTGAGCAGGAGTCGACGAACGACCGTTAGGTGAACTAGCCGAGCCAGAAGACTGTACAAGCAAGACGGCGAGTTAGTACAAGCACCATTACACGCTGAAGAAAGCCAGGACGCACCTCAGCAGCTCCAGGACTCGGCGAAGGATCCGACATGTTGCGGAGAAGATCCAACTTGCGGGTACTCGACTTGAGAACGAAGAACAATGGCTACGACACTCACCAACCCGGCTCGTATCATAGCCGGGGAAGTTGTGGTATAGTGAACCCAAGTTTCGGCCCAGACCTCAACTAGGCCATCCTATGTTCGGCCGGAATCAGGAACGACCCAACTGGTGTGGCCACACTTCGGACTTAAGCCGACCAATGGACGATAGCCAGCAGACGAACCACAGATGACATCTCGAGTCGGCGCAACTGAGCATCCTTCTGAATCAATGCTTCAAGGAGGCAAGGCTCACCGGTCCGGCTGGGTTCGACTGAGTAACGCCCGAAGTAGTGTCGTCTTGCGAACCCAGCGGACCAGGAGGAGATGCGCGAGAAGACGGCCCAGAACCAAGACTAGACTCGTGGGAAATTGCCAGATCGATGAACGAGTCAGCTCGTCCACCGCCACCCCAGGAGCACTAGCCTCACTGACCGTCGACCCAGCAGGCATCTCCCCACCTTGAGCAGGAGTCGACGAACGACCGTTAGGTGAACTAGCCGAGCCAGAAGACTGTACAAGCAAGACGGCGAGTTAGTACAAGCACCATTACACGCTGAAGAAAGCCAGGACGCACCTCAGCAGCTCCAGGACTCGGCGAAGGATCCGACATGTTGCGGAGAAGATCCAACTTGCGGGTACTCGACTTGAGAACGAAGAACAATGGCTACGACACTCACCAACCCGGCTCGTATCATAGCCGGGGCAAGTTGTGGTATAGTGAACCCAAGTTTCAGCCCAGACCTCAACTAGGCCATCCTATGTTCGGCCGGAATCAGGAACGACCCAACTGGTGTGGCCACACTTCGGACTTAAGCCGACCAATGGACGATAGCCAGCAGACGAACCACAGATGACATCTCGAGTCGGCGCAACTGAGCATCCTTCTGAATCAATGCTTCAAGGGAGGCAAGGCTCACCGGTCCGGCTGGGTTCGACTGAGTAACGCCCGAAGTAGTGTCGTCTTGCGAACCCAGCGGACCAGGAGGAGATGCGCGAGAAGACGGCCCAGAACCAAGACTAGACTCGTAGGAAATTGCCAGATCGATGAACGAGTCAGCTCGTCCACCGCCACCCCAGGAGCACTAGCCTCACTGACCGTCGACCCAGCAGGCATCTCCCCACCTTGAGCAGGAGTCGACGAACGACCGTTAGGTGAACTAGCCGAGCCAGAAGACTGTACAAGCAAGACGGCGAGTTAGTACAAGCACCATTACACGCTGAAGAAAGCCAGGACGCACCTCAGCAGCTCCAGGACTCGGCGAAGGATCCGACATGTTGCGGAGAAGATCCAACTTGCGGGTACTCGACTTGAGAACGAAGAACAATGGCTACGACACTCACCAACCCGGCTCGTATCATAGCCGGGGCAGTTGTGGTATAGTGAACCCAAGTTTCGGCCCAGACCTCAACTAGGCCATCCTATGTTCGGCCGGAATCAGGAACGACCCAACTGGTGTGGCCACACTTCGGACTTAAGCCGACCAATGGACGATAGCCAGCAGACGAACCACAGATGACATCTCGAGTCGGCGCAACTGAGCATCCTTCTGAATCAATGCTTCAAGGGAGGCAAGGCTCACCGGTCCGGCTGGGTTCGACTGAGTAACGCCCGAAGTAGTGTCGTCTTGCGAACCCAGCGGACCAGGAGGAGATGCGCGAGAAGACGGCCCAGAACCAAGACTAGACTCGTGGGAAATTGCCAGATCGATGAACGAGTCAGCTCGTCCACCGCCACCCCAGGAGCACTAGCCTCACTGACCGTCGACCCAGCAGGCATCTCCCCACCTTGAGCAGGAGTCGACGAACGACCGTTAGGTGAACTAGCCGAGCCAGAAGACTGTACAAGCAAGACGGCGAGTTAGTACAAGCACCATTACACGCTGAAGAAAGCCAGGACGCACCTCAGCAGCTCCAGGACTCGGCGAAGGATCCGACATGTTGCGGAGAAGATCCAACTTGCGGGTACTCGACTTGAGAACGAAGAACAATGGCTACGACACTCACCAACCCGGCTCGTATCATAGCCGGGAAGTTGTGGTATAGTGAACACAAGTTTCAGCCCAGACCTCAACTAGGCCATCCTATGTTCGGCCGGAATCAGGAACGACCCAACTGGTGTGGCCACACTTCGGACTTAAGCCGACCAATGGACGATAGCCAGCAGACGAACCACAGATGACATCTCGAGTCGGCGCAACTGAGCATCCTTCTGAATCAATGCTTCAAGGGAGGCAAGGCTCACCGGTCCGGCTGGGTTCGACTGAGTAACGCCCGAAGTAGTGTCGTCTTGCGAACCCAGCGGACCAGGAGGAGATGCGCGAGAAGACGGCCCAGAACCAAGACTAGACTCGTGGGAAATTGCCAGATCGATGAACGAGTCAGCTCGTCCACCGCCACCCCAGGAGCACTAGCCTCACTGACCGTCGACCCAGCAGGCATCTCCCACCTTGAGCAGGAGTCGACGAACGACCGTTAGGTGAACTAGCCGAGCCAGAAGACTGTACAAGCAAGACGGCGAGTTAGTACAAGCACCATTACACGCTGAAGAAAGCCAGGACGCACCTCAGCAGCTCCAGGACTCGGCGAAGGATCCGACATGTTGCGGAGAAGATCCAACTTGCGGGTACTCGACTTGAGAACGAAGAACAATGGCTACGACACTCACCAACCCGGCTCGTATCATAGCCGGGGCAGTTGTGGTATAGTGAACCCAAGTTTCGGCCCAGACCTCAACTAGGCCATCCTATGTTCGGCCGGAATCAGGAACGACCCAACTGGTGTGGCCACACTTCGGACTTAAGCCGACCAATGGACGATAGCCAGCAGACGAACCACAGATGACATCTCGAGTCGGCGCAACTGAGCATCCTTCTGAATCAATGCTTCAAGGGAGGCAAGGCTCACCGGTCCGGCTGGGTTCGACTGAGTAACGCCCGAAGTAGTGTCGTCTTGCGAACCCAGCGGACCAGGAGGAGATGCGCGAGAAGACGGCCCAGAACCAAGACTAGACTCGTAGGAAATTGCCAGATCGATGAACGAGTCAGCTCGTCCACCGCCACCCCAGGAGCACTAGCCTCACTGACCGTCGACCCAGCAGGCATCTCCCCACCTTGAGCAGGAGTCGACGAACGACCGTTAGGTGAACTAGCCGAGCCAGAAGACTGTACAAGCAAGACGGCGAGTTAGTACAAGCACCATTACACGCTGAAGAAAGCCAGGACGCACCTCAGCAGCTCCAGGACTCGGCGAAGGATCCGACATGTTGCGGAGAAGATCCAACTTGCGGGTACTCGACTTGAGAACGAAGAACAATGGCTACGACACTCACCAACCCGGCTCGTATCATAGCCGGGGCAGTTGTGGTATAGTGAACCCAAGTTTCGGCCCAGACCTCAACTAGGCCATCCTATGTTCGGCCGGAATCAGGAACGACCCAACTGGTGTGGCCACACTTCGGACTTAAGCCGACCAATGGACGATAGCCAGCAGACGAACCACAGATGACATCTCGAGTCGGCGCAACTGAGCATCCTTCTGAATCAATGCTTCAAGGGAGGCAAGGCTCACCGGTCCGGCTGGGTTCGACTGAGTAACGCCCGAAGTAGTGTCGTCTTGCGAACCCAGCGGACCAGGAGGAGATGCGCGAGAAGACGGCCCAGAACCAAGACTAGACTCGTGGGAAATTGCCAGATCGATGAACGAGTCAGCTCGTCCACCGCCACCCCAGGAGCACTAGCCTCACTGACCGTCGACCCAGCAGGCATCTCCCACCTTGAGCAGGAGTCGACGAACGACCGTTAGGTGAACTAGCCGAGCCAGAAGACTGTACAAGCAAGACGGCGAGTTAGTACAAGCACCATTACACGCTGAAGAAAGCCAGGACGCACCTCAGCAGCTCCAGGACTCGGCGAAGGATCCGACATGTTGCGGAGAAGATCCAACTTGCGGGTACTCGACTTGAGAACGAAGAACAATGGCTACGACACTCACCAACCCGGCTCGTATCATAGCCGGGGCAGTTGTGGTATAGTGAACCCAAGTTTCGGCCCAGACCTCAACTAGGCCATCCTATGTTCGGCCGGAATCAGGAACGACCCAACTGGTGTGGCCACACTTCGGACTTAAGCCGACCAATGGACGATAGCCAGCAGACGAACCACAGATGACATCTCGAGTCGGCGCAACTGAGCATCCTTCTGAATCAATGCTTCAAGGGAGGCAAGGCTCACCGGTCCGGCTGGGTTCGACTGAGTAACGCCCGAAGTAGTGTCGTCTTGCGAACCCAGCGGACCAGGAGGAGATGCGCGAGAAGACGGCCCAGAACCAAGACTAGACTCGTGGGAAATTGCCAGATCGATGAACGAGTCAGCTCGTCCACCGCCACCCCAGGAGCACTAGCCTCACTGACCGTCGACCCAGCAGGCATCTCCCCACCTTGAGCAGGAGTCGACGAACGACCGTTAGGTGAACTAGCCGAGCCAGAAGACTGTACAAGCAAGACGGCGAGTTAGTACAAGCACCATTACACGCTGAAGAAAGCCAGGACGCACCTCAGCAGCTCCAGGACTCGGCGAAGGATCCGACATGTTGCGGAGAAGATCCAACTTGCGGGTACTCGACTTGAGAACGAAGAACAATGGCTACGACACTCACCAACCCGGCTCGTATCATAGCCGGGGCAGTTGTGGTATAGTGAACCCAAGTTTCGGCCCAGACCTCAACTAGGCCATCCTATGTTCGGCCGGAATCAGGAACGACCCAACTGGTGTGGCCACACTTCGGACTTAAGCCGACCAATGGACGATAGCCAGCAGACGAACCACAGATGACATCTCGAGTCGGCGCAACTGAGCATCCTTCTGAATCAATGCTTCAAGGGAGGCAAGGCTCACCGGTCCGGCTGGGTTCGACTGAGTAACGCCCGAAGTAGTGTCGTCTTGCGAACCCAGCGGACCAGGAGGAGATGCGCGAGAAGACGGCCCAGAACCAAGACTAGACTCGTGGGAAATTGCCAGATCGATGAACGAGTCAGCTCGTCCACCGCCACCCCAGGAGCACTAGCCTCACTGACCGTCGACCCAGCAGGCATCTCCCCACCTTGAGCAGGAGTCGACGAACGACCGTTAGGTGAACTAGCCGAGCCAGAAGACTGTACAAGCAAGACGGCGAGTTAGTACAAGCACCATTACACGCTGAAGAAAGCCAGGACGCACCTCAGCAGCTCCAGGACTCGGCGAAGGATCCGACATGTTGCGGAGAAGATCCAACTTGCGGGTACTCGACTTGAGAACGAAGAACAATGGCTACGACACTCACCAACCCGGCTCGTATCATAGCCGGGGCAGTTGTGGTATAGTGAACCCAAGTTTCGGCCCAGACCTCAACTAGGCCATCCTATGTTCGGCCGGAATCAGGAACGACCCAACTGGTGTGGCCACACTTCGGACTTAAGCCGACCAATGGACGATAGCCAGCAGACGAACCACAGATGACATCTCGAGTCGGCGCAACTGAGCATCCTTCTGAATCAATGCTTCAAGGGAGGCAAGGCTCACCGGTCCGGCTGGGTTCGACTGAGTAACGCCCGAAGTAGTGTCGTCTTGCGAACCCAGCGGACCAGGAGGAGATGCGCGAGAAGACGGCCCAGAACCAAGACTAGACTCGTGGGAAATTGCCAGATCGATGAACGAGTCAGCTCGTCCACCGCCACCCCAGGAGCACTAGCCTCACTGACCGTCGACCCAGCAGGCATCTCCCCACCTTGAGCAGGAGTCGACGAACGACCGTTAGGTGAACTAGCCGAGCCAGAAGACTGTACAAGCAAGACGGCGAGTTAGTACAAGCACCATTACACGCTGAAGAAAGCCAGGACGCACCTCAGCAGCTCCAGGACTCGGCGAAGGATCCGACATGTTGCGGAGAAGATCCAACTTGCGGGTACTCGACTTGAGAACGAAGAACAATGGCTACGACACTCACCAACCCGGCTCGTATCATAGCCGGGGCAGTTGTGGTATAGTGAACCCAAGTTTCGGCCCAGACCTCAACTAGGCCATCCTATGTTCGGCCGGAATCAGGAACGACCCAACTGGTGTGGCCACACTTCGGACTTAAGCCGACCAATGGACGATAGCCAGCAGACGAACCACAGATGACATCTCGAGTCGGCGCAACTGAGCATCCTTCTGAATCAATGCTTCAAGGGAGGCAAGGCTCACCGGTCCGGCTGGGTTCGACTGAGTAACGCCCGAAGTAGTGTCGTCTTGCGAACCCAGCGGACCAGGAGGAGATGCGCGAGAAGACGGCCCAGAACCAAGACTAGACTCGTGGGAAATTGCCAGATCGATGAACGAGTCAGCTCGTCCACCGCCACCCCAGGAGCACTAGCCTCACTGACCGTCGACCCAGCAGGCATCTCCCCACCTTGAGCAGGAGTCGACGAACGACCGTTAGGTGAACTAGCCGAGCCAGAAGACTGTACAAGCAAGACGGCGAGTTAGTACAAGCACCATTACACGCTGAAGAAAGCCAGGACGCACCTCAGCAGCTCCAGGACTCGGCGAAGGATCCGACATGTTGCGGAGAAGATCCAACTTGCGGGTACTCGACTTGAGAACGAAGAACAATGGCTACGACACTCACCAACCCGGCTCGTATCATAGCCGGGGCAGTTGTGGTATAGTGAACCCAAGTTTCGGCCCAGACCTCAACTAGGCCATCCTATGTTCGGCCGGAATCAGGAACGACCCAACTGGTGTGGCCACACTTCGGACTTAAGCCGACCAATGGACGATAGCCAGCAGACGAACCACAGATGACATCTCGAGTCGGCGCAACTGAGCATCCTTCTGAATCAATGCTTCAAGGGAGGCAAGGCTCACCGGTCCGGCTGGGTTCGACTGAGTAACGCCCGAAGTAGTGTCGTCTTGCGAACCCAGCGGACCAGGAGGAGATGCGCGAGAAGACGGCCCAGAACCAAGACTAGACTCGTAGGAAATTGCCAGATCGATGAACGAGTCAGCTCGTCCACCGCCACCCCAGGAGCACTAGCCTCACTGACCGTCGACCCAGCAGGCATCTCCCCACCTTGAGCAGGAGTCGACGAACGACCGTTAGGTGAACTAGCCGAGCCAGAAGACTGTACAAGCAAGACGGCGAGTTAGTACAAGCACCATTACACGCTGAAGAAAGCCAGGACGCACCTCAGCAGCTCCAGGACTCGGCGAAGGATCCGACATGTTGCGGAGAAGATCCAACTTGCGGGTACTCGACTTGAGAACGAAGAACAATGGCTACGACACTCACCAACCCGGCTCGTATCATAGCCGGGGCAGTTGTGGTATAGTGAACCCAAGTTTCGGCCCAGACCTCAACTAGGCCATCCTATGTTCGGCCGGAATCAGGAACGACCCAACTGGTGTGGCCACACTTCGGACTTAAGCCGACCAATGGACGATAGCCAGCAGACGAACCACAGATGACATCTCGAGTCGGCGCAACTGAGCATCCTTCTGAATCAATGCTTCAAGGGAGGCAAGGCTCACCGGTCCGGCTGGGTTCGACTGAGTAACGCCCGAAGTAGTGTCGTCTTGCGAACCCAGCGGACCAGGAGGAGATGCGCGAGAAGACGGCCCAGAACCAAGACTAGACTCGTGGGAAATTGCCAGATCGATGAACGAGTCAGCTCGTCCACCGCCACCCCAGGAGCACTAGCCTCACTGACCGTCGACCCAGCAGGCATCTCCCACCTTGAGCAGGAGTCGACGAACGACCGTTAGGTGAACTAGCCGAGCCAGAAGACTGTACAAGCAAGACGGCGAGTTAGTACAAGCACCATTACACGCTGAAGAAAGCCAGGACGCACCTCAGCAGCTCCAGGACTCGGCGAAGGATCCGACATGTTGCGGAGAAGATCCAACTTGCGGGTACTCGACTTGAGAACGAAGAACAATGGCTACGACACTCACCAACCCGGCTCGTATCATAGCCGGGGCAGTTGTGGTATAGTGAACCCAAGTTTCGGCCCAGACCTCAACTAGGCCATCCTATGTTCGGCCGGAATCAGGAACGACCCAACTGGTGTGGCCACACTTCGGACTTAAGCCGACCAATGGACGATAGCCAGCAGACGAACCACAGATGACATCTCGAGTCGGCGCAACTGAGCATCCTTCTGAATCAATGCTTCAAGGGAGGCAAGGCTCACCGGTCCGGCTGGGTTCGACTGAGTAACGCCCGAAGTAGTGTCGTCTTGCGAACCCAGCGGACCAGGAGGAGATGCGCGAGAAGACGGCCCAGAACCAAGACTAGACTCGTGGGAAATTGCCAGATCGATGAACGAGTCAGCTCGTCCACCGCCACCCCAGGAGCACTAGCCTCACTGACCGTCGACCCAGCAGGCATCTCCCACCTTGAGCAGGAGTCGACGAACGACCGTTAGGTGAACTAGCCGAGCCAGAAGACTGTACAAGCAAGACGGCGAGTTAGTACAAGCACCATTACACGCTGAAGAAAGCCAGGACGCACCTCAGCAGCTCCAGGACTCGGCGAAGGATCCGACATGTTGCGGAGAAGATCCAACTTGCGGGTACTCGACTTGAGAACGAAGAACAATGGCTACGACACTCACCAACCCGGCTCGTATCATAGCCGGGGCAGTTGTGGTATAGTGAACCCAAGTTTCGGCCCAGACCTCAACTAGGCCATCCTATGTTCGGCCGGAATCAGGAACGACCCAACTGGTGTGGCCACACTTCGGACTTAAGCCGACCAATGGACGATAGCCAGCAGACGAACCACAGATGACATCTCGAGTCGGCGCAACTGAGCATCCTTCTGAATCAATGCTTCAAGGAGGCAAGGCTCACCGGTCCGGCTGGGTTCGACTGAGTAACGCCCGAAGTAGTGTCGTCTTGCGAACCCAGCGGACCAGGAGGAGATGCGCGAGAAGACGGCCCAGAACCAAGACTAGACTCGTGGGAAATTGCCAGATCGATGAACGAGTCAGCTCGTCCACCGCCACCCCAGGAGCACTAGCCTCACTGACCGTCGACCCAGCAGGCATCTCCCCACCTTGAGCAGGAGTCGACGAACGACCGTTAGGTGAACTAGCCGAGCCAGAAGACTGTACAAGCAAGACGGCGAGTTAGTACAAGCACCATTACACGCTGAAGAAAGCCAGGACGCACCTCAGCAGCTCCAGGACTCGGCGAAGGATCCGACATGTTGCGGAGAAGATCCAACTTGCGGGTACTCGACTTGAGAACGAAGAACAATGGCTACGACACTCACCAACCCGGCTCGTATCATAGCCGGGGCAGTTGTGGTATAGTGAACCCAAGTTTCGGCCCAGACCTCAACTAGGCCATCCTATGTTCGGCCGGAATCAGGAACGACCCAACTGGTGTGGCCACACTTCGGACTTAAGCCGACCAATGGACGATAGCCAGCAGACGAACCACAGATGACATCTCGAGTCGGCGCAACTGAGCATCCTTCTGAATCAATGCTTCAAGGGAGGCAAGGCTCACCGGTCCGGCTGGGTTCGACTGAGTAACGCCCGAAGTAGTGTCGTCTTGCGAACCCAGCGGACCAGGAGGAGATGCGCGAGAAGACGGCCCAGAACCAAGACTAGACTCGTGGGAAATTGCCAGATCGATGAACGAGTCAGCTCGTCCACCGCCACCCCAGGAGCACTAGCCTCACTGACCGTCGACCCAGCAGGCATCTCCCCACCTTGAGCAGGAGTCGACGAACGACCGTTAGGTGAACTAGCCGAGCCAGAAGACTGTACAAGCAAGACGGCGAGTTAGTACAAGCACCATTACACGCTGAAGAAAGCCAGGACGCACCTCAGCAGCTCCAGGACTCGGCGAAGGATCCGACATGTTGCGGAGAAGATCCAACTTGCGGGTACTCGACTTGAGAACGAAGAACAATGGCTACGACACTCACCAACCCGGCTCGTATCATAGCCGGGGCAGTTGTGGTATAGTGAACCCAAGTTTCGGCCCAGACCTCAACTAGGCCATCCTATGTTCGGCCGGAATCAGGAACGACCCAACTGGTGTGGCCACACTTCGGACTTAAGCCGACCAATGGACGATAGCCAGCAGACGAACCACAGATGACATCTCGAGTCGGCGCAACTGAGCATCCTTCTGAATCAATGCTTCAAGGGAGGCAAGGCTCACCGGTCCGGCTGGGTTCGACTGAGTAACGCCCGAAGTAGTGTCGTCTTGCGAACCCAGCGGACCAGGAGGAGATGCGCGAGAAGACGGCCCAGAACCAAGACTAGACTCGTGGGAAATTGCCAGATCGATGAACGAGTCAGCTCGTCCACCGCCACCCCAGGAGCACTAGCCTCACTGACCGTCGACCCAGCAGGCATCTCCCCACCTTGAGCAGGAGTCGACGAACGACCGTTAGGTGAACTAGCCGAGCCAGA
This sequence comes from Phytophthora syringae, assembly GCA_012656105.1. Lineage (NCBI taxonomy): Eukaryota > Oomycota > Peronosporomycetes > Peronosporales > Peronosporaceae > Phytophthora > Phytophthora syringae. The sequence goes on from JAAKBD010000078.1 coordinate 16,776, forward strand.
AGACTGTACAAGCAAGACGGCGAGTTAGTACAAGCACCATTACACGCTGAAGAAAGCCAGGACGCACCTCAGCAGCTCCAGGACTCGGCGAAGGATCCGACATGTTGCGGAGAAGATCCAACTTGCGGGTACTCGACTTGAGAACGAAGAACAATGGCTACGACACTCACCAACCCGGCTCGTATCATAGCCGGGGCAGTTGTGGTATAGTGAACCCAAGTTTCGGCCCAGACCTCAACTAGGCCATCCTATGTTCGGCCGGAATCAGGAACGACCCAACTGGTGTGGCCACACTTCGGACTTAAGCCGACCAATGGACGATAGCCAGCAGACGAACCACAGATGACATCTCGAGTCGGCGCAACTGAGCATCCTTCTGAATCAATGCTTCAAGGGAGGCAAGGCTCACCGGTCCGGCTGGGTTCGACTGAGTAACGCCCGAAGTAGTGTCGTCTTGCGAACCCAGCGGACCAGGAGGAGATGCGCGAGAAGACGGCCCAGAACCAAGACTAGACTCGTAGGAAATTGCCAGATCGATGAACGAGTCAGCTCGTCCACCGCCACCCCAGGAGCACTAGCCTCACTGACCGTCGACCCAGCAGGCATCTCCCCACCTTGAGCAGGAGTCGACGAACGACCGTTAGGTGAACTAGCCGAGCCAGAAGACTGTACAAGCAAGACGGCGAGTTAGTACAAGCACCATTACACGCTGAAGAAAGCCAGGACGCACCTCAGCAGCTCCAGGACTCGGCGAAGGATCCGACATGTTGCGGAGAAGATCCAACTTGCGGGTACTCGACTTGAGAACGAAGAACAATGGCTACGACACTCACCAACCCGGCTCGTATCATAGCCGGGGCAGTTGTGGTATAGTGAACCCAAGTTTCGGCCCAGACCTCAACTAGGCCATCCTATGTTCGGCCGGAATCAGGAACGACCCAACTGGTGTGGCCACACTTCGGACTTAAGCCGACCAATGGACGATAGCCAGCAGACGAACCACAGATGACATCTCGAGTCGGCGCAACTGAGCATCCTTCTGAATCAATGCTTCAAGGGAGGCAAGGCTCACCGGTCCGGCTGGGTTCGACTGAGTAACGCCCGAAGTAGTGTCGTCTTGCGAACCCAGCGGACCAGGAGGAGATGCGCGAGAAGACGGCCCAGAACCAAGACTAGACTCGTAGGAAATTGCCAGATCGATGAACGAGTCAGCTCGTCCACCGCCACCCCAGGAGCACTAGCCTCACTGACCGTCGACCCAGCAGGCATCTCCCCACCTTGAGCAGGAGTCGACGAACGACCGTTAGGTGAACTAGCCGAGCCAGAAGACTGTACAAGCAAGACGGCGAGTTAGTACAAGCACCATTACACGCTGAAGAAAGCCAGGACGCACCTCAGCAGCTCCAGGACTCGGCGAAGGATCCGACATGTTGCGGAGAAGATCCAACTTGCGGGTACTCGACTTGAGAACGAAGAACAATGGCTACGACACTCACCAACCCGGCTCGTATCATAGCCGGGGCAGTTGTGGTATAGTGAACCCAAGTTTCGGCCCAGACCTCAACTAGGCCATCCTATGTTCGGCCGGAATCAGGAACGACCCAACTGGTGTGGCCACACTTCGGACTTAAGCCGACCAATGGACGATAGCCAGCAGACGAACCACAGATGACATCTCGAGTCGGCGCAACTGAGCATCCTTCTGAATCAATGCTTCAAGGGAGGCAAGGCTCACCGGTCCGGCTGGGTTCGACTGAGTAACGCCCGAAGTAGTGTCGTCTTGCGAACCCAGCGGACCAGGAGGAGATGCGCGAGAAGACGGCCCAGAACCAAGACTAGACTCGTAGGAAATTGCCAGATCGATGAACGAGTCAGCTCGTCCACCGCCACCCCAGGAGCACTAGCCTCACTGACCGTCGACCCAGCAGGCATCTCCCACCTTGAGCAGGAGTCGACGAACGACCGTTAGGTGAACTAGCCGAGCCAGAAGACTGTACAAGCAAGACGGCGAGTTAGTACAAGCACCATTACACGCTGAAGAAAGCCAGGACGCACCTCAGCAGCTCCAGGACTCGGCGAAGGATCCGACATGTTGCGGAGAAGATCCAACTTGCGGGTACTCGACTTGAGAACGAAGAACAATGGCTACGACACTCACCAACCCGGCTCGTATCATAGCCGGGGCAGTTGTGGTATAGTGAACCCAAGTTTCGGCCCAGACCTCAACTAGGCCATCCTATGTTCGGCCGGAATCAGGAACGACCCAACTGGTGTGGCCACACTTCGGACTTAAGCCGACCAATGGACGATAGCCAGCAGACGAACCACAGATGACATCTCGAGTCGGCGCAACTGAGCATCCTTCTGAATCAATGCTTCAAGGGAGGCAAGGCTCACCGGTCCGGCTGGGTTCGACTGAGTAACGCCCGAAGTAGTGTCGTCTTGCGAACCCAGCGGACCAGGAGGAGATGCGCGAGAAGACGGCCCAGAACCAAGACTAGACTCGTAGGAAATTGCCAGATCGATGAACGAGTCAGCTCGTCCACCGCCACCCCAGGAGCACTAGCCTCACTGACCGTCGACCCAGCAGGCATCTCCCACCTTGAGCAGGAGTCGACGAACGACCGTTAGGTGAACTAGCCGAGCCAGAAGACTGTACAAGCAAGACGGCGAGTTAGTACAAGCACCATTACACGCTGAAGAAAGCCAGGACGCACCTCAGCAGCTCCAGGACTCGGCGAAGGATCCGACATGTTGCGGAGAAGATCCAACTTGCGGGTACTCGACTTGAGAACGAAGAACAATGGCTACGACACTCACCAACCCGGCTCGTATCATAGCCGGGGCAGTTGTGGTATAGTGAACCCAAGTTTCGGCCCAGACCTCAACTAGGCCATCCTATGTTCGGCCGGAATCAGGAACGACCCAACTGGTGTGGCCACACTTCGGACTTAAGCCGACCAATGGACGATAGCCAGCAGACGAACCACAGATGACATCTCGAGTCGGCGCAACTGAGCATCCTTCTGAATCAATGCTTCAAGGGAGGCAAGGCTCACCGGTCCGGCTGGGTTCGACTGAGTAACGCCCGAAGTAGTGTCGTCTTGCGAACCCAGCGGACCAGGAGGAGATGCGCGAGAAGACGGCCCAGAACCAAGACTAGACTCGTGGGAAATTGCCAGATCGATGAACGAGTCAGCTCGTCCACCGCCACCCCAGGAGCACTAGCCTCACTGACCGTCGACCCAGCAGGCATCTCCCCACCTTGAGCAGGAGTCGACGAACGACCGTTAGGTGAACTAGCCGAGCCAGAAGACTGTACAAGCAAGACGGCGAGTTAGTACAAGCACCATTACACGCTGAAGAAAGCCAGGACGCACCTCAGCAGCTCCAGGACTCGGCGAAGGATCCGACATGTTGCGGAGAAGATCCAACTTGCGGGTACTCGACTTGAGAACGAAGAACAATGGCTACGACACTCACCAACCCGGCTCGTATCATAGCCGGGGCAGTTGTGGTATAGTGAACCCAAGTTTCGGCCCAGACCTCAACTAGGCCATCCTATGTTCGGCCGGAATCAGGAACGACCCAACTGGTGTGGCCACACTTCGGACTTAAGCCGACCAATGGACGATAGCCAGCAGACGAACCACAGATGACATCTCGAGTCGGCGCAACTGAGCATCCTTCTGAATCAATGCTTCAAGGGAGGCAAGGCTCACCGGTCCGGCTGGGTTCGACTGAGTAACGCCCGAAGTAGTGTCGTCTTGCGAACCCAGCGGACCAGGAGGAGATGCGCGAGAAGACGGCCCAGAACCAAGACTAGACTCGTGGGAAATTGCCAGATCGATGAACGAGTCAGCTCGTCCACCGCCACCCCAGGAGCACTAGCCTCACTGACCGTCGACCCAGCAGGCATCTCCCACCTTGAGCAGGAGTCGACGAACGACCGTTAGGTGAACTAGCCGAGCCAGAAGACTGTACAAGCAAGACGGCGAGTTAGTACAAGCACCATTACACGCTGAAGAAAGCCAGGACGCACCTCAGCAGCTCCAGGACTCGGCGAAGGATCCGACATGTTGCGGAGAAGATCCAACTTGCGGGTACTCGACTTGAGAACGAAGAACAATGGCTACGACACTCACCAACCCGGCTCGTATCATAGCCGGGGCAGTTGTGGTATAGTGAACCCAAGTTTCGGCCCAGACCTCAACTAGGCCATCCTATGTTCGGCCGGAATCAGGAACGACCCAACTGGTGTGGCCACACTTCGGACTTAAGCCGACCAATGGACGATAGCCAGCAGACGAACCACAGATGACATCTCGAGTCGGCGCAACTGAGCATCCTTCTGAATCAATGCTTCAAGGGAGGCAAGGCTCACCGGTCCGGCTGGGTTCGACTGAGTAACGCCCGAAGTAGTGTCGTCTTGCGAACCCAGCGGACCAGGAGGAGATGCGCGAGAAGACGGCCCAGAACCAAGACTAGACTCGTGGGAAATTGCCAGATCGATGAACGAGTCAGCTCGTCCACCGCCACCCCAGGAGCACTAGCCTCACTGACCGTCGACCCAGCAGGCATCTCCCCACCTTGAGCAGGAGTCGACGAACGACCGTTAGGTGAACTAGCCGAGCCAGAAGACTGTACAAGCAAGACGGCGAGTTAGTACAAGCACCATTACACGCTGAAGAAAGCCAGGACGCACCTCAGCAGCTCCAGGACTCGGCGAAGGATCCGACATGTTGCGGAGAAGATCCAACTTGCGGGTACTCGACTTGAGAACGAAGAACAATGGCTACGACACTCACCAACCCGGCTCGTATCATAGCCGGGGCAGTTGTGGTATAGTGAACCCAAGTTTCGGCCCAGACCTCAACTAGGCCATCCTATGTTCGGCCGGAATCAGGAACGACCCAACTGGTGTGGCCACACTTCGGACTTAAGCCGACCAATGGACGATAGCCAGCAGACGAACCACAGATGACATCTCGAGTCGGCGCAACTGAGCATCCTTCTGAATCAATGCTTCAAGGGAGGCAAGGCTCACCGGTCCGGCTGGGTTCGACTGAGTAACGCCCGAAGTAGTGTCGTCTTGCGAACCCAGCGGACCAGGAGGAGATGCGCGAGAAGACGGCCCAGAACCAAGACTAGACTCGTAGGAAATTGCCAGATCGATGAACGAGTCAGCTCGTCCACCGCCACCCCAGGAGCACTAGCCTCACTGACCGTCGACCCAGCAGGCATCTCCCCACCTTGAGCAGGAGTCGACGAACGACCGTTAGGTGAACTAGCCGAGCCAGAAGACTGTACAAGCAAGACGGCGAGTTAGTACAAGCACCATTACACGCTGAAGAAAGCCAGGACGCACCTCAGCAGCTCCAGGACTCGGCGAAGGATCCGACATGTTGCGGAGAAGATCCAACTTGCGGGTACTCGACTTGAGAACGAAGAACAATGGCTACGACACTCACCAACCCGGCTCGTATCATAGCCGGGGCAGTTGTGGTATAGTGAACCCAAGTTTCGGCCCAGACCTCAACTAGGCCATCCTATGTTCGGCCGGAATCAGGAACGACCCAACTGGTGTGGCCACACTTCGGACTTAAGCCGACCAATGGACGATAGCCAGCAGACGAACCACAGATGACATCTCGAGTCGGCGCAACTGAGCATCCTTCTGAATCAATGCTTCAAGGGAGGCAAGGCTCACCGGTCCGGCTGGGTTCGACTGAGTAACGCCCGAAGTAGTGTCGTCTTGCGAACCCAGCGGACCAGGAGGAGATGCGCGAGAAGACGGCCCAGAACCAAGACTAGACTCGTAGGAAATTGCCAGATCGATGAACGAGTCAGCTCGTCCACCGCCACCCCAGGAGCACTAGCCTCACTGACCGTCGACCCAGCAGGCATCTCCCCACCTTGAGCAGGAGTCGACGAACGACCGTTAGGTGAACTAGCCGAGCCAGAAGACTGTACAAGCAAGACGGCGAGTTAGTACAAGCACCATTACACGCTGAAGAAAGCCAGGACGCACCTCAGCAGCTCCAGGACTCGGCGAAGGATCCGACATGTTGCGGAGAAGATCCAACTTGCGGGTACTCGACTTGAGAACGAAGAACAATGGCTACGACACTCACCAACCCGGCTCGTATCATAGCCGGGGCAGTTGTGGTATAGTGAACCCAAGTTTCGGCCCAGACCTCAACTAGGCCATCCTATGTTCGGCCGGAATCAGGAACGACCCAACTGGTGTGGCCACACTTCGGACTTAAGCCGACCAATGGACGATAGCCAGCAGACGAACCACAGATGACATCTCGAGTCGGCGCAACTGAGCATCCTTCTGAATCAATGCTTCAAGGAGGCAAGGCTCACCGGTCCGGCTGGGTTCGACTGAGTAACGCCCGAAGTAGTGTCGTCTTGCGAACCCAGCGGACCAGGAGGAGATGCGCGAGAAGACGGCCCAGAACCAAGACTAGACTCGTGGGAAATTGCCAGATCGATGAACGAGTCAGCTCGTCCGCCACCCCAGGAGCACTAGCCTCACTGACCGTCGACCCAGCAGGCATCTCCCCACCTTGAGCAGGAGTCGACGAACGACCGTTAGGTGAACTAGCCGAGCCAGAAGACTGTACAAGCAAGACGGCGAGTTAGTACAAGCACCATTACACGCTGAAGAAAGCCAGGACGCACCTCAGCAGCTCCAGGACTCGGCGAAGGATCCGACATGTTGCGGAGAAGATCCAACTTGCGGGTACTCGACTTGAGAACGAAGAACAATGGCTACGACACTCACCAACCCGGCTCGTATCATAGCCGGGGCAGTTGTGGTATAGTGAACCCAAGTTTCGGCCCAGACCTCAACTAGGCCATCCTATGTTCGGAATCAGGAACGACCCAACTGGTGTGGCCACACTTCGGACTTAAGCCGACCAATGGACGATAGCCAGCAGACGAACCACAGATGACATCTCGAGTCGGCGCAACTGAGCATCCTTCTGAATCAATGCTTCAAGGGAGGCAAGGCTCACCGGTCCGGCTGGGTTCGACTGAGTAACGCCCGAAGTAGTGTCGTCTTAGCGGACCAGGAGGAGATGCGCGAGACGGCCCAGAACCAAGACTAGACTCGTGGGAAATTGCCAGATCGATGAACGAGTCAGCTCGTCCACCGCCACCCCAGGAGCACTAGCCTCACTGACCGTCGACCCAGCAGGCATCTCCCCACCTTGAGCAGGAGCCGACGAACGACCGTTAGGTGAACCAGCCGAGCCAGAAGACTGTACAAGCAAGACGGCGAGTTAGTACAAGCACCATTACACGCTGAAGAAAGCCAGGACGCACCTCAGCTCCAGGACTCGGCGAAGGATCCGACATGTTGCGGGAGAAGATCCAACTTGCGGGTACTCGACTTGAGAACGAAGAACAATGGCTACGACACTCACCAACCCGGCTCGTATCATAGCCGGGAAGTTGTGGTATAGTGAACCCAAGTTTCGGCCCCAGACCTCAACTAGGCCATCCTATGTTCGTGGAGTCAGGAACGACCCAACTGGTGTGGCCACACTCGGACTTAAGCCGACCAATGGACGATAGCCAGCAGACGAACCACAGATGACATCTCGAGTCGGCGCAACTGAGCATCCTTCTGAATCAATGCTTCAAGGGAGGCAAGGCTCACCGGTCCGGCTGGGTTCGACTGAGTAACGCCCGAAGTAGTGTCGTCTTGCGAACCCAGCGGACCAGGAGGAGATGCGCGAGAAGACGGCCCAGAACCAAGACTAGACTCGTGGGAAATTGCCAGATCGATGAACGAGTCAGCTCGTCCACCGCCAGCCCCAGGAGCACTATCACTGACCGTCGACCCAGCAGGCATCTCCCCACCTTGAGCAGGAGTCGACGAACGACCGTTAGGTGAACTAGCCGAGCCAGAAGACTGTACAAGCAAGACGGCGAGTTAGTACAAGCACCATTACACGCTGAAGAAAGCCAGGACGCACCTCAGCAGCTCCAGGACTCGGCGAAGGATCCGACATGTTGCGGAGAAGATCCAACTTGCGGGTACTCGACTTGAGAACGAAGAACAATGGCTACGACACTCACCAACCCGGCTCGTATCATAGCCGGGGCAGTTGTGTATAGTGAACCCAAGTTTCGGCCCAGACCTCAACTAGGCCATCCTATGTTCGGCCGGAATCAGGAACGACCCAACTGGTGTGGCCACACTTCGGACTTAAGCCGACCAATGGACGATAGCCAGCAGACGAACCAGATGACATCTCGAGTCAGCGCAACTGAGCATCCTTCTGAATCAATGCTTCAAGGGAGGCAAGGCTCACCGGTCCGGCTGGGTTCGACTGAGTAACGCCCGAAGTAGTGTCGTCTTGCGAACCCAGCGGACCAGGAGGAGATGCGCGAGAAGACGGCCCAGAACCAAGACTAGACTCGTGGGAAATTGCCAGATCGATGAACGAGTCAGCTCGTCCACCGCCACCCCAGGAGCACTAGCCTCACTGACCGTCGACCCAGCAGGCATCTCCCACCTTGAGCAGGAGTCGACGAACGACCGTTAGGTGAACTAGCCGAGCCAGAAGACTGTACAAGCAAGACGGCGAGTTAGTACAAGCACCATTACACGCTGAAGAAAGCCAGGACGCACCTCAGCAGCTCCAGGACTCGGCGAAGGATCCGACATGTTGCGGAGAAGATCCAACTTGCGGGTACTCGACTTGAGAACGAAGAACAATGGCTACGACACTCACCAACCCGGCTCGTATCATAGCCGGGGCAGTTGTGGTATAGTGAACCCAAGTTTCGGCCCAGACCTCAACTAGGCCATCCTATGTTCGGCCGGAATCAGGAACGACCCAACTGGTGTGGCCACTTCGGACTTAAGCCGACCAATGGACGATAGCCAGCAGACGAACCACAGATGACATCTCGAGTCGGCGCAACTGAGCATCCTTCTGAATCAATGCTTCAAGGGAGGCAAGGCTCACCGGTCCGGCTGGGTTCGACTGAGTAACTGAAGTAGTGTCGTCTTGCGAACCCAGCGGACCAGGAGGAGATGCGCGAGAAGACGGCCCAGAACCAAGACTAGACTCGTGGGAAATTGCCAGATCGATGAACGAGTCAGCTCGTCCACCGCCACCCCAGGAGCACTAGCCTCACTGACCGTCGACCCAGCAGGCATCTCCCACCTTGAGCAGGAGTCGACGAACGACCGTTAGGTGAACTAGCCGAGCCAGAAGACTGTACAAGCAAGACGGCGAGTTAGTACAAGCACCATTACACGCTGAAGAAAGCCAGGACGCACCTCAGCAGCTCCAGGACTCGGCGAAGGATCCGACATGTTGCGGAGAAGATCCAACTTGCGGGTACTCGACTTGAGAACGAAGAACAATGGCTACGACACTCACCAACCCGGCTCGTATCATAGCCGGGGCAGTTGTGGTATAGTGAACCCAAGTTTCGGCCCAGACCTCAACTAGGCCATCCTATGTTCGGCCGGAAGGAACGACCCAACTGGTGTGGCCACACTTCGGACTTAAGCCGACCAATGGACGATAGCCAGCAGACGAACCACAGATGACATCTCGAGTCGGCGCAACTGAGCATCCTTCTGAATCAATGCTTCAAGGGAGGCAAGGCTCACCGGTCCGGCTGGGTTCGACTGAGTAACGCGAAGTAGTGTCGTCTTGCGAACCCAGCGGACCAGGAGGAGATGCGCGAGAAGACGGCCCAGAACCAAGACTAGACTCGTGGAAATTGCCAGATCGATGAACAGGTCAGCTCGTCCACCGCCACCCCAGGGCACTAGCCTCCACTGACCGTCGGCCCAGCAGGCATCTCTCCCCACCTTGAGCAGGAGTCGACGAACGACCGTTAGGTGAACTAGCCGAGCC